>VZQC01015136.1:415884-445052 GCA_009823505.1 Rhizomys pruinosus
CTAAAATGTATTAAATTTTTTAAAAAGGATGTTGGTAAGTGAGTAAAGGCAGGAGGTATCAAGACTGAAAATTCAATACTCAGAACCCACATGGTAGAACGAGAACCATCTCTGTCATCTGATCCTCCATTCATACACCATGGCATGTGTAACACACACACACACACACACACACACACACGCACTCAAATACGTAACAAATGAATAAAAGTCTGTGACTTGTCTTCTTATTCTCTTACCACTATCTTTTATAGAGTTGATATTTTCTTTTTAATTGATCTAATTTATCAATTATTTTCTAAATAATAAATACCTTTAGTTTTATATCTTAAGAGTTATTAATAAACTCAAGATCATCTGCATTTTCTTAAAGGTTTTCTTCTAGGTTTTTCTCTGATTTATTTTTATCATCATTTTTTTAGTAGCTCCATCAGTCTAAAAGATATTGACCTTCACCTGCTATCCTCCTTATATTTCAATAAACTTTTACTTAAAAAACAAAAATACATAAACATGTACACTAAAATTAACTCCATATTTATATACAGATATGTTTGAGGCATATGTTTTTGATTGTTCCAAGATTTGAAAATGTTTTGACATTTTCCCCATAAATAATTCCATAAAACAAAAGCACTTTAGGACAATCATGTGTTTAGATGCCATACCATCAAAGGACAACAAAAATTTTGATATATAACATAATATTGCCCATAAACATCCTCAATTTCTAATAGTTACTACTTTTCAGATCCGTAAGAAACATTTCATAGACTTTTGCCAGTGTAGACAACATCCTCAATAACCCTGCAAAAATGGATCAAAAGAATAAAACATTATTGTCTTGAAAAGAACTCATTATGTTCCCAGAAAAATCAGTGACGAGAGGAGGTGATATGGAAGAGGGGGTCCATTCTATATTATTCTATAGGGAAATGCTATGAAATGAGGAACTTTATGCATTTCAATTTAAATGGACATCATCCCAGAAAATGCGGCTTGTCAAAACTGGCAGCAAATGTAGAAGATGACTGCTCCTGCTTCCTCTCCAGAAACTTGACTCCATAATTTCAAGACATCTCTCTCCTTGACCCAAAATAAAAAGAAAAGAAAATAGCTTCTGTACTGTGTGGCAGTGAATCCAGAGACTACTCGTAATTGGTCAAAATACTTTGAAAATAAAGGCCGATAAGTGCTCAGCCCAAAGGGTGCATACACTTCACCTTTCAAGGCTCAGGTAATATTGCCGGCAGAAGAGAACATGGAAAGAATGTAAGAGCTGGAGGAGGAGTGGTGTGTTGAAATGATGCCTTCTCAACACGGCACAACTGTTGCACCTGCAGATTGACAGCAGCATTGGCTATCTGCACAAGACTGGGTGTGTCAATAATCCATCTTGGATGAGGAGGGTCTGGTGAGGCCCAACCCCTCCCTGAGGTGCTATAGGCAGTTGCTAGAAGGTGGGAGAGACATTTTCCTCAATGAAGAAGCCACTGGTAAGCAGCCCCTGCTTATCAATGCGCATCCAATTAAAGCTGTCCTTTGTTTCTCTTTTGTAAATCCTGCAGTGACCTGCAAATGACAGTTTTTAATTATTAAATCATTTCTAGATTCTTAGGGACAATAATAGTACACATACTCATGGTAGCTACTTTTTACCAGCTTCTTTTCATTTTCATTCACTGGTTTTTATTTAAATTTTTATGCTTTTGAGAATTTCATACATGGGTACTTTATTGAGATCATTTCTTTTTAAAAAATATTTGTATTGGTTTTGTGCATTTCATACAATATTTCTCGGTCCAATTTAGACTCATTCCCCTTTATCCATGCCCCCCACCCCACCCGAGTTTATGCATTCTATGTTTTGGAATTAACATGCAGTTTATTTTCAGATGTCATAATTTTGGTATATGTATGACTTATATATAGGCATATTTTGAAGTAATACAAATTGGAGGGACAACAAAAAAGTACTGCATTTATATCATTTCAGCCTCTCTCTCCCTCATTAACTCTTCCCATATTCCTCCCACTCTTTCTCAATATCCTGACATCTTCTTTAATTATTATTGTTATATATAAATTCATGTGTATATATGTATATGTACACAATATACTGAGTCCATTTAGTGGTGCAAGTATAAGCACATGTTTACGGATGACAAAGTCAGATTGAATAACTATCAGATGGCAATGACAGGAAGATTTAAATATCTGTTTTATTTTCCAGTGTTTTCAGATAAGCATGTAGCTCATTAATCACCCATTGTTTTTTTCACTACATGCATTAAATATTACCGTGTGTTCTGCCTGTACTGGACCAGGTATGTTCTCTGAGTTATACTTGCTCTGTCATAGAAGTTAAGGTATAAGATTTCTAAAACTCATTATGGCATCTCAAAGTTACTGCACCCACATGGCGGCTAAGAACCGTCTGTAACTCCAATTCCAGGAGAACTCCAGTTCCAGGGGAGTCGGATACCCTCTTCTGACCTCCACAGCATTGCACGACACGGGTGCACAGACCTACATGCAGACAGTACATTCATACACATAAATAAATAAATAAAATGTAAAAAAAATTTAAAAAAAGAAAAAAAATAGTAAACTTGAATTTGCAGCCTGTCCCCTCTCTGATCATGAAAACAAGCCTAATTAAAGGCGGTGGGGCACAGAAAAAGAAGTGAGAATAGGATGGGGACTTTAGGGAAGAAGGAGGGGTTCGGCAAGAGGGTGAAGGGGAAAGAAGAGGGGGGTGCAGAGGTATGATTTAAGTACATTGTACATGTGTATGAAATTACGAAAGAATACATTTTACAACCTCCAAAAGCTTTACAAACATTTATGAGAAAGACAAAAGTCAATCTTACAGAAATGTTTACAGAAAACTTCTTAAGCACAAGATTGCAGCTAATTTTACATGACTACCATGACAATAAATTTCAAACTTGATAAGGAGATTAGAAGCAAAACATAATAAAGTATTAGCAAATCTTTATGGAATGTATAAAATAAGAATGTATTAGTACCAAGGAGATTTGATTTTACAAATTTCTTATATTAGTTAAAATGGTGGAAAATGATTAATATAACTTAATATACATAATATAATACTGTGTAACCTAATATGTATAATAATAAAATACCTCATTGTTATCCTAATGGTTTCAGGAAGTACATTTAATAAAATTTTATATAAATTTATGATTTTTAAAACTCTTAACAACTAGAAAAGGAAATAACTTCTTTAAAAATATTTTATTATTTTTATTTTATGTATATGACTGTGTTGGCTATTTGTATGTAAATGAACTCATGTATTGCAATGCCCACGCAGGTCAGAAGAGGGCATTGGATCCCCTGGAACTGGAGTTACAGACGTTTGTTACCTACTATGTGTGGGGGGGGTGCCGGGATTTGAATGCAGATCTTCTGCAAGGACAGCTACTGCTCTTAATCTCTGAGCCATCTCTCCAGCCCCAGGAAATAACTTTTTTTTTTTTTTTGGTCGTTTTTAGACAGGGTCTCCCTGCAGTCCCAGCTGTCCTGGAACTCTCTATGTAGACCAGGCTTGCCTTGAACTCACAGAAATCCACCTGCCTCTGCCTCCTGAGTGCTGGGATTAAGGTGTGGGCTTAATCTGATAAAGGACATTCACAAAAATTACCCAAAAAAAAGAAAGAAAGTTAGTAATAATGCTGAAAACTTTTACTTTTAAATCCTGGCTGAGACACAGACATCTGCCAAAACGCTTGCCTTCAATACTGTACTGAATAATTTAGGCAAATACAATAAGGCAAGTAAAACAGAACAAAAATGCTAAAGAGGGAACTGAAGAAATGGCTCAGGAATAAGAGCACTAGCTCCTCTTGAAGAGGACCAAGGTTCTGTTCCCAGCACCCACGTCCTTAATTCTAGTTCCAGGGGAACTGTTTTTCTCTTCTGGCCTCCACATGCATTACATGATATAGGTGCACCAAGATACATACAGGGAAACCACTCATACATATAAAATAAATAAAAGTTTTAAATGTTAAGAAAATAGACTGTCATTATTCACAAATAACATGATTATACTGTAGAAACATTCCGAAAGAATCTATAGTTTGAATTAACAAATTAAGTACTCTTGTTACTCAGTATGCTAGTCATTATCCCCAAACAATTATTTATCTATATACATACCCAGTTAGAATACAGATATTTAAGTGATAACATTAAGCATTTACAATTCCACCCAAAATATTGAATGTCTAGGAAAACATCTAATGAAATAGGCATAAGATAGCTACATTGAGAGCTGGAAAATAGCATTTCCATTAAGAAAAGAAGAAACAGGACTTGAAATCGGGAATTTTCCAGGACCACCTGAAGCACAGAGTACTGGGGCAAAGGCTAAACAGGCATTAACCCCCCCCCCCAATGAGATTGCCAAGGGAGTGTCCAAATGGATTCTTCGGAAAACCTTCAGAACAGAAAGGGAAGAATGAGTTAGACTTCCAATAGAAAGTCTAAAACTTAGACAAGTCAACACTCCATAAGCAAGGAGAAAAGAAGAAAAACAAATCAATCAAACAAACAAACAATGAAGGCATCTGAAGGAGGCAAGTAAAGCAAGCCTTCAACACAGTGAAGAGGCATTTGGGATTCACATTGGAATACAGGCAAAGAGAAACCCACATGCCAGGGACACAAAGAAGAGACAATATGGGAAAGGTGCAGGATAATTCCACACCAAGCTCTACTAACCCTATGGAATATTCCTACAGTGGGATCCCCCTGGGGATGGTACAGGACACAGATATTAGAAATACAATTGTGAACATACTCAAAGAAATCAGTTCCAGGGGAATCTGAGACCCTCTTCTGACCTCCGCAGCATTGCACGACACGGGTGCACAAACCTACATGCAGACAGTACATTCATACACATACAAAATAAAATTTAAAAAAAAAAAGAAATCAAAGACTATAAAGAACAAGTCAGAGAACTAAGAAAAGAGAATGAAAATCTCAAGAAGGACCTAGAGAGAGAGAATGACAAACTCCGGAAGGAAGTGGAAACACTGAAAAGATCCCATGTGCACCGACTGCTCTTACAGAGAACCGGGGTACGATCCCCAGCACCCACATGGTGGCTGAGAAAAAACTTTAACTCCAGTTCCAGGGGAATCCGACGCCCTCTTCTGACCTCCGCGGCATTGCATGACACAGGTGCACAAACCTACATGCAGACAGTACATTCATACACATACAAAAATAAATAAAATTATAATAAAATAAAATAAAAGCAGTCCTAAAAGGTACGTTTATAGCCCTGGGTGCCTACATTAGAAAAACAGAAAGAGCACAAGTGAACCATCTAACACTGCAGCTAAATACACTTGAGAGACAACAACAGATGAACCCTAAATGCAACAGACAGGAAGAAATAACAAAAATCAAAGCAGAAATCAATGACATAGAAACAAAGAAAACAATACGAAAAATCAATGAATCCAAAAGTTGGTTCTTTGAGAGAATAAACAAGATAAACAGACCTCTGGCCCAGGTAACCAAAAGAAAGAAGGAACAATTCCAAATCAATACAATCCGTGATGAAAGGGGAAATATCACAACAGACAATGAAAAGATCCAGAAAATCATACGGGAATACTTCAAACACCTATAATCTACTAAGTTTGAAAACCTAGAAGAAATGGATGAATATCTAAAATCCTGGGAGTCACCAAAGCTCAACCAAGAAGAGATCTACAGCTTAAACAGACCCATAAAATATATGAAGAAATTGAAGATGTAATAAGAAACATCCCAACTAAAAAAAAGCCCAGGCCCAGATGGTTTCATGGCAGAATTCTATAAAACATTTCAGGGGCTGGAGAGATGGCCTAGCAGTTAAGAGCGCCGATTGCTCTTGCAGAGGACCCAGGTTCGATCCCCAGCACCCACATGGCGGCTGAGAACCGTCTGTAACTCCGATTCCAGGAGAACTCCAGTTCCAGGGGCATCCGACACCCTCTTCTGACCTCCGTGGCATTGCACGACATGGGTGCACAGACTTGCATGCAGACAGTACCTTCATACACATACAGAAATAAATAAATTTTTTTTTATTTCAAAAAGACTTACAACCATTATTACTCAAATTGTTTAGAAGGATGCAAACAGAAGGAATTCTCCCAAATTCCTTCTATGAAGCCAGCATCACTCTATTACCAAAACCAGGCAAAGATACAACCAAAACAGAGAACTATAGACCCATCTCATTAATGAACACAGACGCAAAAATTCTCAACAAAATACTTGCAAATCACATACAGACCCACATCAAGAAGATCATCCATCATGACCAAGTTGGATTCATACCAGAAACGCAGGGATGGTTCAACATATGAAAATCAATAAATATCATCAAACACATAAATGGAATGAAAGACAAAAAACACATGATCATCTCAACTGATGCAGAAAAAGCCTTTGACAAAATCCAGCATCCCTTCATGTTTAAAGTCCTAGAGGGAACTGGATTGAAGGGATCATTCCTCATTGTAATCAAAGCCATATGCAGGAAACCCAAAGCCAATATCGTCCTAAATGGGGAAACAACAGAAGCATTCCCTTTAAAGGTAGGAACTCCGCAAGGCTGTCACCACTCCTCTTCAATATAATGCTTGAAACACTTGCTAGGGCAATAACACAAGAAAAGGCAATTAAAGGAGTACTAATTGGAAAAGAGGAAGTCAAGGTATCCCTTTTTGCTGATGATACAATTGTTTACTTAAGGGATGCTAAAAACTCCACCAGAAAACTCCTGGAAACAATTTAGAGCTTCAGTAAAGTGGCAGGATACAAAATTAACCCAGAAAACCTTTCTTTACACCAACAACAAGCAACTGAAGAAGGAATACAAGGAAAGCTTCCCACTCACAGTAGCCTCGAACACAATAAAATACCTAGGAACAAGCCTAACCAAAGACACCAAAAATCTCTACAACAAAAATGTTAAACCCCTGAAGAAGGAAATTTAAGAAGACATTAGAAGATGGAAAAACCTCCCATGCTCATGCATTGGGAAAATTAATATAGTAAAAATGTCCATTCTACCCAAACTATTGTACAGATTTAATGCAATCCCAATTAAAATCCCTAAGAATTTCTTCACAGGCTTGGAAAAAATGTGCTTAATTTCATTTGGAAAAACAAATGACCCCAAATAGCCAAAGCAACCCTGAGTGAAAAGAGCAATACAGGGGGGATCTCTATACCAGACTTCAAACTATACTACAGGGTTATAGTCATAAAAAGCAGCTTGGTACTGGCACAAAAACAGACCTGTTGACCAATGGAACAAAACTGAAGATCCAAACTTGAGCACATACAATTTCAGCCATCTCATATTTGACAAGGGGGCCAAGAAGGCATACTGGAGGAAAGACAGCATCTTCAGCAACTGGTGTTGGCAAAACTGGATCACCACTTGTAGAAGAATGAAATTAAACTCCTACCTCTCGTCCTGTACAAAAGTCAACTCCAGATGGATTAAAGACCTGAATGTGAAACCCCAAATTCTGAAGGTGATAGAAGAAAAAGTTGGCAGCAGACTACAAGACATAGGCATAGGAAAAGACTTCCTAAATCAGACAGCAGCTGGGCAAGAATTAAGGTTGACAATTGACAAATGGGACCTCATTAAACTCAAAAGCTTCTGTATATCAAAAGAAACAATCAAGGAAGTGAAGAGAAATTCCACAGAGTGGGAGGAAATCTTCACCACAGATACATCTGACAAAGCATTGATTTCCAGAGTATATAAACTACTCAAGAAACAAAGAAGAAAGGAAACAAATGATCCACTCAATAGATGGAGCAAAGAGCTGAACAGAGACTTCACAAATGAGGAATTAGAAATGGCTGAGAAACTTCCTAAGAAGTGTTCAACATCACTAATAAGTAAGGAAATGCAAATTAAAACCACTTTAAGATATCATCTTACTCCAATAAGACTGGCTAGGATCAAGAAAAAAAAATGATTCCAAGTCCTGGAGAGGTTGTGGGGAAGGGGAACACTCATCCACTGCTGGTGGGAATGTAAACTCATGCAGCCACTGTGGAAAGCAGTGTGGAGAACCCTTGGAAGACTTGGAATGAACTTGCCACCTGACCCAGCCATGCCACTCCTGGGTATGTACCCACAAGACTCATCTTACCTCAGAGATACATGCACAGCCATGTTTATTGCAGCTCTCTTCACAATAGCAAGAAGCTGGAACCAACCCGAGTGCCCCTCAACTGATCTGTGGATAGAGAAAATATGGTACATCTACACAATGGAGTTCTATGCAGTGGTAAAGACTAATGACATCATGAACTTTGCAGGTAAATGGTTGGAGATATAAGATATGCTGAGTTAAGTGACACAGTCCCAGAAAAACAAATGACGAATGGTATCCCTCATCTGTGGATGCTAGCACCAATTACCTAATTGTATGGCAAACTGAGCAATGTCAATGTGATCTGAAAACAACTGTGCTCTTATATTGTAGAATCCCTTAAAAAATAAACCAATAAAGAAAATAAAGAAAAGAAGATACAGATAAATGGAGAGATCTACCCTGCTTGTTGATGAAAAGAATTCATACTATGAAGATCCTAATTGTAATGGTAGGCTTCTTGTCATCTTGACACACTCGGAAAGAGAGAACACCAATTGGAGAATTTTCTTTATTGGATTGGGCTTTGGACATGTCTTTAGAGGCATTTTCTTTCTTTCTTTCTTTCTTTCTTTCTGTCTGTCTGTCTTTTTCTTTTAGGCATTTGTGTATATTATCATTTATTCAAAACGACATGGTTATTTCTTGCTTAGTTACAGAAGCATCTCTGTAGACACAGTAGACACATGGACAGGATATTATTTCTAAATGCCTCTGTAAGCCCATTCCCACAGACAGAGTTAACACCAGCTATTTTAAAATTCCATATATTGATATGCACACAAAATAATAGAGACTTCTAATCTGACATTATAATGCCTATGCTAAAGTCACTGTCTTCATCCAGACAAGGCTGTCAAGGTTTTTTTCACTGAAGTTTTGTTTTATTAATGCAACATTTTTTTTATGTAGGAGAAATATACTACCACTCAACCTCTACTGTAAGGTTGGCAGCCCTGAGAACTCCTTTTTCACTGTAGCATGTAGGATGTATTCCTGCTCCAAAAGCATGAGGAGCAACATTTTTTTTGGTCTTTTTGAGACAGGGTCTCCCTGTAGCTCCAGCTGTCCTGGAACTCACTACTGTAGAACAGGCTGGCCTTGAACTCACAAAGATCCGCCTGCCTCTGCCTCCCAAGTGCTAGGATTAAAGGCATGCGCCACCATGCCCGGCCATGCAACATTTCTTAATCAAGTTTAGATCCAATTCCTTTTCCTTGCCCCCTCCCTGCCAGAGCTCATGCATTCTGCCATATATATCTTTCATCTTTTTCTCAGTACTTTTTAAATTTTTTGATGCTGAAGTTTACTGTTTGGGGCATAAGTTTACTGTTTCAGTCAGTTCTTTGACCAAGTCTTTTGTTGTTGTTGTTGTTGTTGTTCCTTCCCATTTATATCATTCCAATATATGCCTATATAGATGCCACAGATATGCCAAAATTATGACCTCTGAAAATAAACTTTAGGTTAATTACAAAACATTTTTAGGGTTTTACATTTCAATAGTAGGATTGTATGCAGATAAAGAAACAATCAGCAGATCTTTGTGAGTTCAAGGCCAACCTGGTCTACAGAGTGATTTCCAGGACAGCTGGGGCTACAGGGAGACCCTGTCTCAAAAAGACAAAAAGAAAAGAAAAAAAGGAAGAGAAAGAAAGAAAGAAAGAAAGAAAGAAAGAAAGAAAGAAAGAAAGAAAGAAAGAAAGAAAGAAAGAGAAAGAGAGAGAGAAAGAGAAGAAAGAAAGAAAGAAAGAAAGAAAGAAAGAAAGAAAGAAAGAAAGAAAGAAAGAAAGAAAGAAAGAAAGAAAGAAAGAAAGAAGAAAGAAAATTACTTTACTTTGTGGATGCTACCACCAATTATCTCTTTAGAAGGCAAACTGAATAATTCCTGCTTATTTGTTTTTTAGGGAGGAATTTTCTTGATTGTTGAGTGATGTGTGAGGGCCTAGCCCACTGCAAGTAGTTCCAACCCTGGGCAAGTAGTCCTGCATTACATAACACACCAGGCTAACCACAAGCCAGAGGATCGAGCCCTGATCTCTGCTTCAGCTCTGGCCTCCAGATTTTTGCCTTGAGTTCCTCTCTGCATTCACTCAAAGATGGCAGTCACTTGGCAGTATAAGATACAATGAATTCCTCCCTAAATTGGCATTAGTCAGTGTTTTATCACAGCAACAGAAAAACAAACTAAAATACCAACTTGGTAAATATTTCTATTGATTCTTTGAGAATTTCACATAATGTATTTTGGCCATTTTCAAACTGCCTCCCCATCTCCAACCTCACCTCCCTACCACTTTGACTTCATGACCTCTATTATTTCGTTAAGGCTTACCAGGTCTAATTTATGTTCTCCAAATGTTCTTGGGCATAGGTCCATCTCCTGGATCCTGGTCAACCTACCCCAGTAAAATTAACACAGAAATGCAAATGGACACATATAGCCAAGGCAATTTTAAAGCAGAAAAAAACAACTAGAAAGCTTTCAAATGTGATACTTCTGATATACACAATTTGTGTATATCAGAATATATACATATACAATATAGCTCATTTAAAAAAAATAGCACTAATGAGAAGAGGCAAAGAGTCTCTCACCAATATTGTGGAGTCCATGGAATATCCTTATGAACAACAAGAAATTGACAACTTGGGTTGTAACTACAAATGTCGAGTTCAAGGATCTAGTTTCAGGAATATGGCCCAGGAAAGGGTCTGCATAAACTTGGATAAAACAGAGCAGATTAGGGCACACATAAAGGAAAGCCGTAGTAAGTTAGGTTCCATTAAAACTGAAAACTTCCATGTGCTGTGAAATGCTGTGCTCTGGACATGACATGCGGCTGTTGCACCCATGAACTCGCAATAACAGTTGTTACCTCCAAAAGACTAAGCCCACCCATACTTCATTGTGGATAGGGAGGGGCTCTCAAGTCCCCACCCTCCCGGAGGAACTCTGGGCTCTTTGTGAGCCCTGGGAGAGGGAAAAAATATCCCTCATGGTGGAGCCACTGGTATGGTGCCCTTGTTCAAGTAAACAACCCCACTCTGCTCACACAGGAAAGCTTAATTAAGTGCCAAGAGCCACAATAAAAAAAAAAGTATGGCAATAGGAGGAAGACTGGTTGGGATGAAGGAGTTCCTGGAAGGGGAAGGGGATTAGAGAGAATAATTGGTGAAATAATATTAAAGGGCATTTTATATATATATATATATATATATATATATATATATGCATTCATATAGATAGGAAAATGCAAAATAAGTTTTTTTTAACTGAAAGATTCCAGTGATCAAATCACATTATTTTTAAAAGACTGGAAGAGCCAGGCATGGACACCAGCCTTTAATCCCAGTACTCAGGAGACAGAGTCAGTAGATATCTATTACTTTGAGGTTGGCTTGGTCTACATAGAAAGTTCCAGGCCAGGGCTACCTACATAATGAGAACCCTGTCTCAAAACAGAGAGAGAGAGAGAGAGAGAGAGAGATTTCCAGCGCAAGTTAGTGATTTGTAGAGATTTCTCTCCTAGATTCAGAAGAAAAAAATAACACCTACAAATCAATTAGAAAACATCAGCCAACACATTTTTTAAAGTATAAAATTATAAGCGGTAGTTTGCAAAATCAGATATAAGATAAGCACAGGAATTGATGTTTAATCTTAGTAGCCACTGAAGACACATAATTGAGATCAGGATGAGATAACATTATACACCCACCCAAATAGCTACAATTTTTAGAAAATGATAAGAAGAATGTGAAGCAGCAGAAACTCACAAATGAGGCTCACAGAAATGTAAACAGACAGGAATACAGCCACTTCAGAACACATTTGGAAAGATGAGCTAACTCTGAGCACATACAAGTACTCTATGGCCCAGCTTCCACTCCTAGTTGTTTCTGCAAAAGAAATGATATATAAATTATATCAAAGAGCATGTATAAGAATTTCCTGAACAACATTATTTTTTATGGTTATAAACTCAAAAAAGCAGAGATGTTAACTAAGAACATGATAAATCAATTGTTTATTCAACAGAATATTAAAAAGCAGTTAAAGACAGGCATGGTGGTGCACACCTTTAAACCCACGGCTCCAGAGGCAGAGACAGGGAGATCTTTGAGTTTGGTGCCAGCCTGGTTTGCACGGCGAGTTACAAGCCAGCTATAGAGAGATCCTGTCTCAAAAAGACCAAAATTAAATGATAAATATTAAATAAAGAGCAGTTAAAATACATAAACTGTTGACACACAAAACAATGTGGGTGACTCTCATAAATAAGATGTTGAATGAAAGCAGATCCCCTTCCCCCAAATATGTACTTCACATTTCATTTGTTAGAAGTTTAAAAACAAAACAGTAAAAATAATCTAAGGAGTAAAAGCCAAGATAGTGATTACTTGAGGGGAGGAGAAAGAGGTTATTTGACCAGGCAAGGAGGAGTTTGGGGATTCTAAGACTGTTCCACACTTTGGTCCACTACTCTGTTAGCACCATCTAGTTGAGCTGTGTAAATACATTTGGGGACATTCCCATACACTCCAGTTTTCTTTAATTAGGATTATATGAGTTCTCCTGCCAGCCTCCATTTCCTCCTGCTCTGATAATAATGCACGTGCTGTTCTTGTTCCACTGGTTCATGAGGTGCACAATATCTCTGCAGGCTTTCTTTTTAATTTCTGCACTTAAGAACACAGAAGCCACAGGCCAAGTGGCACAGGCCTATAATCTCAGCTATAAGCCAAGAACACATATTCAAGGCCAGGCTGGGCAAATTAGTGAAACCTTGTCTCCAAATCAATAGTAAAAAGAGGGCTAAGGCCATAAACAGTGGTAGAGAGCTCACCTGCATATGCTAAGCCCTAAGGTCAATCCTCAGTACTCAAAAAAACAACCCCTCAAGAGTCTTCTCAAATGATACATGACAGTATGCTGGCCAGACAGAACACTTTATTGAGGCTTAAATAATCAGAAGCCCTTAGCCATACTGAGATCCAAGGACACTGCCGGCTGGTTGAAGAGTTGTCTCTGAAGAAGAAATACAACCCGGTGTCCATCTTTACATAGCTTACTTATGCCCGTGGAGAAGATGAGTTGTGAGGGAAATGGGAAACACGACATAGACCCACAATGGCCGATGCTGCAGCGTGTGGTGCTGGATTAGAGAGATGGGTAAGTTGGTGATTTGAGGGTGTGCTTCAGAAGCCCAGACAGTGGGACTCACCCAGTGGGCCTCAGCTATGCTTCGAGATATAGATAGATAGATAGATAGATAGATAGATAGATAGATAGATAGATATAGTGCATGACAGTAAAATGTCAAATAAGAGCAAAGGAGAATTCAAGTGTCAGGTTTCTGATTCGGCTAAGAAAATGGGGGTCTCCAAAATTAAGATAGGGATATTGGGAAACAATCTAAGTAGAAACGCTTTGAGTAGAAAAATTTCTAAAACTTTGTGTTTTATACTTCTTACATTTAAAACATTTATGACCTCTATGAAAATAGATCTTTAACAACAAAACAAGGTCCATGAGAGAGATGTGATTTGAAAGTATTAGTATTATTATGAATAATTGTAAATTCCTGGGCTTTATAATTCATTCAACTTGAGAAGAGAAAATATAGAACAGGAAAAGAAGTTTAGCTCTGAGAAATTCCAGCATTCAGAAGCAAAGGAGAAAAGAGAGCCAGCAAATCACACACAGGAGGGATCCTTTACCTCTCAAAAGCCAGAATATGGCCACAACAACTTCTCTAAGGAGGGCATGCCACCTATGTCAACAGCTGCTGAGACCCAAGAGGCCTCTACCTGCTTTGGACACATGAGGGTTTTCAATGATCTATTATGATAGGACTCTGAATGTCTAAAAATGACATTCTGCATGCAATGCTAGCCAGGAGCCTCATTACCATTATATAAAAAGCCAGAGCCATTATTTAAAAGCAATTCAGAATATCCCAAAGTTCCTAGAAGTTAAGTACAGACAGGAAAGGGCCTATGTATGTGCAGTGTGTATGCGTCTTTATGTGGTCGTGCTGTACACCTAGTACTACATTTATATACCAACATCCTCATTTCCTCTACAGTCTTATTTGATAGATTTTCTTTCTCTAATTTGCTACAGACACACACACACACACACACACACACACACACACACGAGCTATCAGAGTTAGATGTTGCTGTAGTTTAGTCTTAAATGTCCTGCAAAGGCCACAAACCAAAGCTTGGTCACCAGCTCATGACAGTATTGGGAAAGATGGAAACTTTACAAAGTGGAACTTAGTGAAAAGCAGCTAAATCTTTGGGGAATGTCCTTGAAGATGCTGGAAACACATTCCTTTCTCTCTAGTTGTCTGCCAGCCTCCTTGAGGTGAGCAGCTATCTTCCGTCCCTCGTGCCTGTGTGATGGAGCAGCACTGGCAGCTCAAGCAATAGGCCAGCAAGTAGACAGAATCCTCTAACACTGGAGTGAAAATAAACATTTCATCCTTATGTGTTCTTTATCTCAGGTGTGTTTTCACAATGATGAAAAGCTGACCAACACAGATGTGTAAGGTCTAAAACATCCTTATCTCAAAAATTGATATATTTGTTAGCAAACTCTGTGCAGCCACATGGCTCAACAAGTCAGAAGCACCCTTAGCTGACATTACGCACTCCAAAATCCACACAGAGGCACTGAGCCTGCAGATTGCACTGGGAATTCATTTGGAGTCTCCTGAAACGTCTTTGTGGTGAAAGTCTCAGACTGAGTTGAGGGCATGTAAATACGCATATTACATTTATAAACATTAACCTCTAATAAGAGACTTTAAGAAATAATTGATGTCCTGTGAAGAGATTTCTGCATATTAAAATACAGGCAGCATTAGCTAGAGAGGTGTTCTCATAATCGTGCCTGGAGTCATAACCTAGCAGAGGATAGAGTGGCCAGAAAATCTCTCCTGCTAATTAGTGGTTCAACAGTCATCAATTTACAGGGAACTTGGTGCTCTGTTGTGCAACTTTTATCCAGAAATATAAAAATCCGAAGTGCTTTGAGACAGAACAACAGAAGGTGAAAAGTTGGGCTTAAAAATTTGGAGACAGAGACAACTGATGGGTTTACCACAGAAGGCTTCTACCTTACACAGACTCCACGTAGGAGGGGATGCCTGGAGAGAAATCCTACTGATGCTACTCTTCTGCAGATGTTTGTAAAAAGGTTTCAGAAATTTCTGAGACTCCACAGTGATGCCTAGGACTCAGCCGGCACAAATACTAAAAATGGACCAGTCTTGTTGGGCAAAACCTAACTATCCCTTGCCACTTTCTATTCTCCTGTCCCTGGTCCCCTTCTTCCTGTCCCCATCCCTGGTCCCCTTCTTCCCGTCCCCATCCCTGGTCCCTTCTTCCTGTCCCCATCCCTGGCCCCTTCTTCCTGTCCCCATCCCTGGCCCCTTCTTCCTGTCCCCATCCCTGTCCCCTTCTTCCTGTCCCCATCCCTGGCCCCTTCTTCCTGTCCCCATCCCTGTCCCCTTCTTCCCGTCCCCATCCCTGTCCCCTTCTTCCCGTCCCCATCCCTGTCCCCTTCTTCCCGTCCCCATCCCTGGCCCCTTCTTCCCGTCCCCATCCCTGGCCCCTTCTTCCCGTCCCCATCCCTGGCCCCTTCTTCCCGTCCCCATCCCTGTCCCCTTCTTCCCGTCCCCATCCCTGGCCCCTTCTTCCCGTCCCCATCCCTGGCCCCTTCTTCCCGTCCCCATCCCTGTCCCCTTCTTCCCGTCCCCATCCCTGGCCCCTTCTTCCCGTCCCCATCCCTGGCCCCTTCTTCCCGTCCCCATCCCTGTCCCCTTCTTCCCGTCCCCATCCCTGGCCCCTTCTTCCCGTCCCCATCCCTGGCCCCTTCTTCCCGTCCCCATCCCTGTCCCCTTCTTCCCGTCCCCATCCCTGGCCCCTTCTTCCCGTCCCCATCCCTGGCCCCTTCTTCCCGTCCCCATCCCTGTCCCCTTCTTCCCGTCCCCATCCCTGGCCCCTTCTTCCCGTCCCCATCCCTGGCCCCTTCTTCCCGTCCCCATCCCTGTCCCCTTCTTCCCGTCCCCATCCCTGGCCCCTTCTTCCCGTCCCCATCCCTGGCCCCTTCTTCCCGTCCCCATCCCTGTCCCCTTCTTCCCGTCCCCATCCCTGGCCCCTTCTTCCCGTCCCCATCCCTGGCCCCTTCTTCCCGTCCCCATCCCTGTCCCCTTCTTCCCGTCCCCATCCCTGGCCCCTTCTTCCCGTCCCCATCCCTGGCCCCTTCTTCCCGTCCCCATCCCTGTCCCCTTCTTCCCGTCCCCATCCCTGGCCCCTTCTTCCCGTCCCCATCCCTGGCCCCTTCTTCCCGTCCCCATCCCTGTCCCCTTCTTCCCGTCCCCATCCCTGGCCCCTTCTTCCCGTCCCCATCCCTGGCCCCTTCTTCCCGTCCCCATCCCTGTCCCCTTCTTCCCGTCCCCATCCCTGGCCCCTTCTTCCCGTCCCCATCCCTGGCCCCTTCTTCCCGTCCCCATCCCTGTCCCCTTCTTCCCGTCCCCATCCCTGGCCCCTTCTTCCCGTCCCCATCCCTGGCCCCTTCTTCCCGTCCCCATCCCTGTCCCCTTCTTCCCGTCCCCATCCCTGGCCCCTTCTTCCCGTCCCCATCCCTGGCCCCTTCTTCCCGTCCCCATCCCTGTCCCCTTCTTCCCGTCCCCATCCCTGGCCCCTTCTTCCCGTCCCCATCCCTGGCCCCTTCTTCCCGTCCCCATCCCTGTCCCCTTCTTCCCGTCCCCATCCCTGGCCCCTTCTTCCCGTCCCCATCCCTGGCCCCTTCTTCCCGTCCCCATCCCTGTCCCCTTCTTCCCGTCCCCATCCCTGGCCCCTTCTTCCCGTCCCCATCCCTGGCCCCTTCTTCCCGTCCCCATCCCTGTCCCCTTCTTCCCGTCCCCATCCCTGGCCCCTTCTTCCCGTCCCCATCCCTGGCCCCTTCTTCCCGTCCCCATCCCTGTCCCCTTCTTCCCGTCCCCATCCCTGGCCCCTTCTTCCCGTCCCCATCCCTGGCCCCTTCTTCCCGTCCCCATCCCTGTCCCCTTCTTCCCGTCCCCATCCCTGGCCCCTTCTTCCCGTCCCCATCCCTGGCCCCTTCTTCCCGTCCCCATCCCTGTCCCCTTCTTCCCGTCCCCATCCCTGGCCCCTTCTTCCCGTCCCCATCCCTGGCCCCTTCTTCCCGTCCCCATCCCTGTCCCCTTCTTCCCGTCCCCATCCCTGGCCCCTTCTTCCCGTCCCCATCCCTGGCCCCTTCTTCCCGTCCCCATCCCTGTCCCCTTCTTCCCGTCCCCATCCCTGGCCCCTTCTTCCCGTCCCCATCCCTGGCCCCTTCTTCCCGTCCCCATCCCTGTCCCCTTCTTCCCGTCCCCATCCCTGGCCCCTTCTTCCCGTCCCCATCCCTGGCCCCTTCTTCCCGTCCCCATCCCTGTCCCCTTCTTCCCGTCCCCATCCCTGGCCCCTTCTTCCCGTCCCCATCCCTGGCCCCTTCTTCCCGTCCCCATCCCTGTCCCCTTCTTCCCGTCCCCATCCCTGGCCCCTTCTTCCCGTCCCCATCCCTGGCCCCTTCTTCCCGTCCCCATCCCTGTCCCCTTCTTCCCGTCCCCATCCCTGGCCCCTTCTTCCCGTCCCCATCCCTGGCCCCTTCTTCCCGTCCCCATCCCTGTCCCCTTCTTCCCGTCCCCATCCCTGGCCCCTTCTTCCCGTCCCCATCCCTGGCCCCTTCTTCCCGTCCCCATCCCTGTCCCCTTCTTCCCGTCCCCATCCCTGGCCCCTTCTTCCCGTCCCCATCCCTGGCCCCTTCTTCCCGTCCCCATCCCTGTCCCCTTCTTCCCGTCCCCATCCCTGGCCCCTTCTTCCCGTCCCCATCCCTGGCCCCTTCTTCCCGTCCCCATCCCTGTCCCCTTCTTCCCGTCCCCATCCCTGGCCCCTTCTTCCCGTCCCCATCCCTGGCCCCTTCTTCCCGTCCCCATCCCTGTCCCCTTCTTCCCGTCCCCATCCCTGGCCCCTTCTTCCCGTCCCCATCCCTGGCCCCTTCTTCCCGTCCCCATCCCTGTCCCCTTCTTCCCGTCCCCATCCCTGGCCCCTTCTTCCCGTCCCCATCCCTGGCCCCTTCTTCCCGTCCCCATCCCTGTCCCCTTCTTCCCGTCCCCATCCCTGGCCCCTTCTTCCCGTCCCCATCCCTGGCCCCTTCTTCCCGTCCCCATCCCTGTCCCCTTCTTCCCGTCCCCATCCCTGGCCCCTTCTTCCCGTCCCCATCCCTGGCCCCTTCTTCCCGTCCCCATCCCTGTCCCCTTCTTCCCGTCCCCATCCCTGGCCCCTTCTTCCCGTCCCCATCCCTGGCCCCTTCTTCCCGTCCCCATCCCTGTCCCCTTCTTCCCGTCCCCATCCCTGGCCCCTTCTTCCCGTCCCCATCCCTGGCCCCTTCTTCCCGTCCCCATCCCTGTCCCCTTCTTCCCGTCCCCATCCCTGGCCCCTTCTTCCCGTCCCCATCCCTGGCCCCTTCTTCCCGTCCCCATCCCTGTCCCCTTCTTCCCGTCCCCATCCCTGGCCCCTTCTTCCCGTCCCCATCCCTGGCCCCTTCTTCCCGTCCCCATCCCTGTCCCCTTCTTCCCGTCCCCATCCCTGGCCCCTTCTTCCCGTCCCCATCCCTGGCCCCTTCTTCCCGTCCCCATCCCTGTCCCCTTCTTCCCGTCCCCATCCCTGGCCCCTTCTTCCCGTCCCCATCCCTGGCCCCTTCTTCCCGTCCCCATCCCTGTCCCCTTCTTCCCGTCCCCATCCCTGGCCCCTTCTTCCCGTCCCCATCCCTGGCCCCTTCTTCCCGTCCCCATCCCTGTCCCCTTCTTCCCGTCCCCATCCCTGGCCCCTTCTTCCCGTCCCCATCCCTGGCCCCTTCTTCCCGTCCCCATCCCTGTCCCCTTCTTCCCGTCCCCATCCCTGGCCCCTTCTTCCCGTCCCCATCCCTGGCCCCTTCTTCCCGTCCCCATCCCTGTCCCCTTCTTCCCGTCCCCATCCCTGGCCCCTTCTTCCCGTCCCCATCCCTGGCCCCTTCTTCCCGTCCCCATCCCTGTCCCCTTCTTCCCGTCCCCATCCCTGGCCCCTTCTTCCCGTCCCCATCCCTGGCCCCTTCTTCCCGTCCCCATCCCTGTCCCCTTCTTCCCGTCCCCATCCCTGGCCCCTTCTTCCCGTCCCCATCCCTGGCCCCTTCTTCCCGTCCCCATCCCTGTCCCCTTCTTCCCGTCCCCATCCCTGGCCCCTTCTTCCCGTCCCCATCCCTGGCCCCTTCTTCCCGTCCCCATCCCTGTCCCCTTCTTCCCGTCCCCATCCCTGGCCCCTTCTTCCCGTCCCCATCCCTGGCCCCTTCTTCCCGTCCCCATCCCTGTCCCCTTCTTCCCGTCCCCATCCCTGGCCCCTTCTTCCCGTCCCCATCCCTGGCCCCTTCTTCCCGTCCCCATCCCTGTCCCCTTCTTCCCGTCCCCATCCCTGGCCCCTTCTTCCCGTCCCCATCCCTGGCCCCTTCTTCCCGTCCCCATCCCTGTCCCCTTCTTCCCGTCCCCATCCCTGGCCCCTTCTTCCCGTCCCCATCCCTGGCCCCTTCTTCCCGTCCCCATCCCTGTCCCCTTCTTCCCGTCCCCATCCCTGGCCCCTTCTTCCCGTCCCCATCCCTGGCCCCTTCTTCCCGTCCCCATCCCTGTCCCCTTCTTCCCGTCCCCATCCCTGGCCCCTTCTTCCCGTCCCCATCCCTGGCCCCTTCTTCCTGTCCCCATCCCTGTCCCCTTCTTCCCGTCCCCATCCCTGTCCCCTTCTTCCCGTCCCCATCCCTGTCCCCTTCTTCCCGTCCCCATCCCTGGCCCCTTCTTCCCGTCCCCATCCCTGGCCCCTTCTTCCCGTCCCCATCCCTGGCCCCTTCTTCCCGTCCCCATCCCTGGTCCCTTCTTCCCGTCCCCATCCCTGGCCCCTTCTTCCTGTCCCCATCCCTGGCCCCTTCTTCCTGTCCCCATCCCTGACCCCTTCTTCCTGTCCCCATCCCTGTCCCCTTCTTCCTGTCCCCATCCCTGACCCCTTCTTCCTCTCCCCATCCCTGTCCCCTTCTTCCTGTCCCCATCCCTGACCCTTTCTCCCTGTCCTCATCCCTGCCTCCTTCCTCCCCTCTGCTGTTGCCTGATTTCCAGTTCATTTCCCTCCTCTGTTCCTTCCCCCACATCCTTTCTGCTCTCTTACTCTTCTGTAGCCTAACCCTTTTTACACTTTCTTTTCCACCTCTTTTACTTTCCCTCTTTTTCCATTCTCTATTCAGCCTCATTTCTCTGATCATCTTCCTCTGCTTGAACTGAAAGATGGCCGGCACGGACTCCTCACCGAAGGCTCTGTCTGCCTTCCATGCCCTGCTACTTACTTACATTCTCATAAACTGTCATTTTGTAACTCCTTACTTGTTTTTAAGTAATTTCTTAACCCATACATTATGTGTCAGCTCTTTCCCAAGAACTCTATGCCTGCCAGGTCCCAAGTTTATCATAACACCTCCCTGACAAGCTCAAAGACACTGTTTTTGCATGAATTGTACTCATTTGGGAAGAAGGTACTCTTTGGACACCGCCCTTTATACATCAGCCAGTCCTGTTCCTAAAGAGAATAAATAATTTACCCTCAGCATTAACTTAAATTAACAATGATATTTCCAAAATGAGGTTTGGTACAATATGCTTAATCACTAAAGCCTAGATTCCACTCTGGGATTCTAGAGGAACAAACTCCGACACTGCAGGGCACCAAAAGAATATTGACACTTCAGTCTTGAACAGCACTTCAGAGTTTACAAAACACACCTTTGAGTGTCGTTGTAGCTGTAGTACAGACATCTCTCCAGAGAGTATGAGTACCTTCCGATGCTGGGAGCCATGGACGCGCCACTCCCCAACACCTTGCAGCTGTCAGCATTTACCTATCCTAGGCTGAGTCTCTGGCCATGGACTGTACTTTCTGCAGCACTAACAATGCAATTAATCCCTGCAAAAGCTGACACATCACTCCTTAAAGTAAAAATTTCCAAGTAGAAACCCTAAAAAAAATACTTGAAAAGGCAAACTGAGAGCCAACTAAAGACGACTTACACAAGAAGTCTTAATTCATTCCCGACTTCTGCCTGTTCTATTGACAAATACACTGCTTTAATCTCTCCCCACCAGGCCTCTCACACAGTGGTCAAGAGGCCACTTTATTAGACTCTCTTTTTTCCATCCATTGGTTTTGAGAAAGGTTATGGGTACAAATGCCTCACAGCCAGTATTAAAAGGACATACTGCCAGGAAAAAAAATTATATAGTCAGTCTTGCTAAATTAGTTTACCTAAAATTGTATGTGTGAGTGATTTTAATCAAAATCTAATTTCCCCTCTTTTTAGAGTAACTGAAATGAGATTTTTCTAATTTACTTTTCGCGGTTCAAGTCTCTCATAATTCTTCTATGGTCGTGACAGCGCCGTGAACGCGTCGGCTGCTACAAAGCATTAAAAAAAAATTAGATTTTCAAATTGATGTGCTAAATTAAAAATGTTTAATGTTTCTCATCAAAAGGCGCAGGGGTACGCAAGGGGCCTCCGGTACAGTTACCGGCGTGATATTTTTTTCATCTGTTTCTTTAATTCACAACCCCAGGCAACTGTACTGTGGAAATTAACAAGCTATAAGTAAAGGAATCCTTGTAAGCCTGTCCTCGGAGAAACTTGCTTTTAATTTCCTTCCGTCCCTTGACATGGTGACCTTATGGATGTCATAATAAAAATGGATGTGGGAGCCTTGGGTTTGTGTTGTGTTTATCTCCTTGCCGTTCTGCATGGTACACAGTTTTCTTTCTCCTGCCCCAGTTGGAGTTCACCAGATGTTATTAGTGCTTGTGAGCCTCTGAGTAATTGTAATTCTCAGGCTTGACTAGCTAATTCCAATGATTTAGAAAATCATATTACGTCTGTAAATTGGCTCCAGTTGTTATATTAAAAT
Source organism: Rhizomys pruinosus (assembly GCA_009823505.1). Lineage (NCBI taxonomy): Eukaryota > Metazoa > Chordata > Mammalia > Rodentia > Spalacidae > Rhizomys > Rhizomys pruinosus. Next base: position 438,137 of record VZQC01015136.1, read on the forward strand.
CCAGGCTTCTGCACTGACTCAATGGCTGTTTCCTCACACAGGGCAAGGCTGGGCTGATCCCAGGAACCTCAGACCCTGACTTTGCATGGAAGATGTCTCAGCAGGGCTTTAGGAAGAGTCTGATATCAACTTTTAGGGGCATGTGAGAGTTCAGGATTGTGACTTGCTGTGAAATTGGATTTTATTTCTAAGCTAATAGTGTATAGAAGATCCAGTTCTCAGACACTGTGGCCATCTCTGTTCTTATAAAAATGAGCTCAAGGCCCAATTAAGGACAAAACAATTCTTACCCGTTTTCACATTACCTCTTGTTAGTAATTTAAAAAGAGAACAGCTTCATAGAAAGGGCTGACACAAAGTTCCCTTCCACATAAGCTTTATCAAGGGGAAGAACATCCCAACAGTGAACAGCCATGACAGGGCCTTCAAGTGGGACAGCTTAGGAGAGACACTGTCTGACCAGAGGTGACAGGATGGGTCTTGAAGGGAGAATATTAGGAAACTGAGAGTATAGACAACCCAGTGGGGTCCTGAAAGGAGAGACAATTCCAGAGACCAAAGGGGATTTCTGACTCAGAGTTTTCCAGGGTAGGTGAGGAAGCCTGGTCCAGCCTAAATTGCTAAAGTCAGGAAGACACTGATAAAGACTCTAATTGGAAGTTGTCCTTTGTCTATGGATCAGAGGCTAGGCTTCTCCACAGCTACTAGCGGGATGGAGAAAGCTACATAGCACACGCTATCAACTCTGTGCCAGACAGAAAGCTACAGGAGAGCTTCTGGGCAAGGCAGAAAGGCAGACAGAGGGTCTGTGACCTAAAACCTTTGATATATGTACTTCTGGTGGAGCCAAAGCAAGACCCTCACACATCTTGGTGTATACTCCAAAGCTGTCCCTATCCCATAAAAATATATTTGTGCTCCAATGAAGAATCTCCTGGTGCCTGTTTGGTTTGTAGCAAAGCTATCAGCATCTCTAGCACAGTGCTCATCTGATGCTGAGTAACCTCAGCCATACCTTGGTCAAGAAAAAACTAAAGAGGGGGGTCGCAGAAGCCAGCGTTCCCTCAGCCCTCAATGCATTCTTTCTAAAACTATCAGTACATTAGAACCCCATTTCTTTCTTTTCTTTCCCATGCCCTTCATTAAATGTTATAAGCTTGTTATCCTTTTTCCTGGCTCACTTCTCTATTCAATAAATAGTTATGGACTAAATGAAGAGTTCAAAGGCTTTCAGGAAACCCTGGTTGTCAGTGCCATAAGTTATTTCCTAATCTGCAGATCTTTACCCTATAGTGATCAGTATATTCTGAGTTCTACTGAAAAGCCTTGAAGTTGAAATGAGAGTCTTATGAGAGATGAAAGCAGGAAGGCTCTAAAGACCTCCTAGGCACCAGGATAAGTAGGACCTGAACAGTAAATGGGCAAGGACAGAAGGGGTGCCCTACAACCCACTAAGTCAAAGAGATCCAACTCCAAATGTTGAGTTAGAAATGCCACTCTACCAAAGAATCTCTTGAGAGGCCAAAAACTGTGGAGGAAAAGCTTTAATAAAAGAACATTACATCAAGAAAAAAGTACAGAATACAACACAAAGACAGTGACAGAGCCAGATCAATGCGTCGGGCTGAGAACACTCCCATAGGACTGGAGGGCAGCGACCCTGAGGTCCGATCCTCTCCCACTTTCATTCCCAGTTGGGGGATTTCCACTGCGGTTAAGGTGACCCTTTCTCTGATTGGTGGGGTCTTGGTGGTTGCAGACCAGGCAGTCTTTCATTGGATCAGTCCACCTGTTCTGCACTCCTTTGTTTGAAACAATGGTTATGTTTAGGAGTGTGAAGCCCCTTGGAGAGTAATGGGCTCCTTAGGGGGTGAGAAGCACTCCTACAGGGCTGGGAAAGTTCGTCCTGACCTCAGGGAGCTCTGGGAACTGATAACTCAAGGTGGGAGGGAGTAACTATGGGAACCAGACCTGCTTCAACTAGAGAGTTGCTCCTGCATGGTTAACCCTTTCCTTTTGGTTAACTTCTTTCTGACCTGGTCCTAACACAAAGAAGCTATCTCTCTACATGAACTTGTACCTCAAGCTACCATTGGACAAAGATGTAAACCTGTTCTAAATGTGAACATAAAACCTGCAGGGACTCTGGGATTCCACAGCTTAGTCACTGATACAGAGAAGAAAAATGCATTCAGGGAAACTTTACATTCATCCTTGTTCAAGAATCCAAAGTAGGCTGGGCATGGTGGTGCACACCTTTAATCCCAGCACTTGGGAGGCAGAGGCAGGTGGATCTTTGTGAGTTCAAGGCCAGCCTGGTCTACAGAGTGAGTTCCAGGAGAGCTGGGGCTAAAGGGAGACCCTGTCTTGAAAAGACAAAAAAAAAAAAAAAAAAGAATCCAAAGTAACATTTATCTTGATGTTTAAATAATGGGAAAATTAGGGGACTGGAGAGATATCTCAGCAGTTAAGAGCACTGGTTGCTCTTACACAGGAACTGAGTTCAGTTCCCAGCATCCACATGGCAATTTATAACTCTCTATAACTCCATTTCCAGGGGATCTGACACCCTCTTATAAACTGTGCAAATATTGAAGGACATGAGTGTACATATGTACATTCAGATGAAACACTCATACACATAAAATAAAAGTAATGAAATGTAAACAACAGGAAAATGGGCTAAATTTTGTCTCACACCAAACAATTTTATAGAGTGTGTTCAATTTTTTCAAAGAAAAACAATAAAGGGTATATAGACAGGAGAGCTTTCCTAGAACTTGACTCATGGGGTCTGTAAACCAAGATGTCAAGACGGAATCAAGAGAGCTGATTTCAAAAGGTAAGAGCAAGGATCACTGATGTCTGCAGGTATTCAAAGCTGGATGCCCCTATTCGAACAGCAAATTTGCCTTTCCTCCACCTGTCTGACCTATTGAGGCCTTCTATGGGCTAGATGACATCTGCACACATTGCTTATAGAGGATCTTCTTTATTCTATTGACTGATTCAAACACTTGTATCCTATAAACACTTTCTCACACACACTGAGAAAAGATGTTTTACTAGCTATCTGGGCATTCCTTAGCCCAGTCAAGTTGACATGTAAAATTAACCATCACACAAGGCATCATGGGTTAAGATTCTGGCAGTGGAGGTACTCATGAAGCCATTTAGGGAACAAATTATATTTAAGTGATTTAGAAGCTTGCATTGATGTATAAACAATAAAAGGTTATTGCATATCATTCTGATACATTCATACAAAAATCTATATTTGGCAAAACATCCTGGCCACATTTCATTAGCCTAGCATATTTACTATGCCCATTTGAAAGTAATAATAATGGCATTTGTTTTAAAGTATACAATAATTCAAGCTAGCCACTACCCTGTCCTATGAGCACAAACCAGGGAATCCTCATTATAAATCTTGAGGAAATGCTCCACCCTAAGTGCTACTGACTGGAGCATTATATCACATCAGTCTAGGATGAGCTACTCCCATGAAAAGATGGAAGTCATGAGCATTAATGAGCCACAGTCACTAGACTATTAGACCTCCAAACTCAAATTCTGAGATCGCTTAGTCTCTAATCCCCATTTAACAATGAGGAGATATCTCAAGAAAATCCATAATTTCACACAAAGTCAAACAGTAAGACACAAAGTTGGCACTTGAACACTTGTGCTTCATATCATTCAAGCTATTTTAATACAGAAGATTGTAGTTCATGCTATCATTTAGAATGCTTTTATTGATTTATAAATTTGCATATATTCATGAGGTAGTGTATATTTTGATACACATTTATATTAGATAATGACCAATTCAGGATAATTAGCACCCATCATCTTCATCATTTCTTTATGCTGAGTACATCATTCAAAATCCTCTTTTGAAAAATATTTTAAGAATCCCCATACTCTGTGGCACCAGAACGTTACCCTCCAAACTGGAACCTTCTATCTACTGACCAATCTTTCCCTACATTATTCCTTCCCTGCCCTCTTGACGCCTTCTAGGCTACAATTACCAGTAGTTTACTCTCACTTCTATGAGATCAGTATTTTTAGATTCTAAATATGAGGGAAATTAGAAGTGTTGGTCTTCCTGTGTCTGACTTATTTCTCTCAATATAACATCCTTCAGGTACATCAATGATGCAAATAACAAGATTCCATGCTTTTTCTGGATGAATAAAATTCTGTTCTGTATATGCATGACATTTTCTTTATTTATCTTTTGATAGACATGTAGTTTGTTTATTTTTTTAACTAAATCTTTTTATTTATGTCTTTAAGTGTATGAGCATAACGTCTGCATGTAGGTTGGTGCACCCGTGTCATGCAATGCCGTGGAGGTCAGAAGAGGGTGTGTGATTCCCCTGGAACTGGATTTCAAGACAGTTCTTAGCCTCCATGAGGGTGCTGGGAATCGAACCTCGGTCCTCTGCAAGAGCATTCAGCACTCTTAACCGCTGAGACATCTCTCCAGCCCCAATAGACATGTAGTTTGATTCCATATCCTAGCTACTGTGAATAGTGCTACACTAAATATGAGCATTCTGGTGTCTGTTTAACATGTTGATTTCATTTCCTTTGGGTATCTACCCCATTGTGAGCTTGCTAGATTATATCATATAGTAATCTCCACCCTGTTTTCCATAATGGTTGTACTCAGTTACATTCCTACCAACAGTGCATCAGAGTTCCCCTTTTCACATCCTCCCCCTTATGCTACTATAGTTTAATGTGTCTCAAATAATTTGGGAATAGCAGAGAAGGCTACTGTGGAACACAGAGTCCTACTGACTTCTGTATTCTTGCTACATAATAGTATTGTCTTCTCCATTCTATTCTTCCAGGTAACAACCATACACGGTGTATATCTTCCCTTTTCTAAAGTGTAGCATGTGCTTCTGTGCCCTCCATGGGCCTGTTTTGTAGATTGGCCTAATCATACACAGCAAACTTTCTTACTCACTTCATAGCAACACAGAGAGAGAATGCAGTTTTCTTTCCAACTTAGCTCCAAAGCAATCAGTTGACAAGTCCAGAGCAGACCCCTGTGGTAAAGTGAAATACAAAGACTCTCTGGGCAGCAGGTGTTTCCCTTTTAATGACAGCTTAACTGGTGAAATATTGAGCAGAGCACTGTCTTTTCTCCCTGCTGTTTACATTGGGCTGAAAGCCAGCACAAACCTGCCTTGGTGACATTTGGGTCAGAATATTATGTTAGGAATTTTCCTACACAGCCAGTGGAGGTAAGATGGCTGCAGCCTGAATGTATATAACTGCATTCAAAACAAGAATTATCCAAGGAAAGGATGGCTCTGTGGGACAGCAGTCCATGAAAAGCTGCAAGGTGACAGAGGACAACTGTAGACTTGCCTGAGTAAATTCATCCACCCACATGTATGAGGTTAAAGAAGAAAATAATAGAACGAGGCTACAGCATAATGCAGACCAAATGAAGTTGTGGAGTCTTGTTTGTTGTTGTCATTTTGTTAGGGGACAGGGTTTCCCTGTAGCCCCAGATGTCCTGGAACTTGCAACCTTAGAATAATATTGGCACATGAAAGATGGTAACATTAGGTTATTGGAGGTGAATAGGAATGATTTTAATGAGGTTGCAGATTTAGTCAAGTGAAGATATCAAAGAGAAGTTGGGTTGACCAGAGCTGGGGCAATGGGAAGGCACACATTTGGCCCCCCAGGATGACCAGTACAAACTGTGGAGATGAAAAAAAAATCATATTTTATGCAAACCACCAGGATTTCATTTTATAAGTGTTTAAAGACTTCAGGCTATTAAATCAGAATATACTCCTTCTTGGGTTTCTAGGAAACCTCAAAACTGATTTTCAACATATTCCTATGTCATTCTTCTGGGAGAAGATGCAGTTAAGTCAAAGAAGGATTTGTTCCATTTGGCCACTAAAGCCACACTGTAAATAAGCAAATTTCCATACTAACATATTATAACTAACTTTATATCCTGAGACCTTCAGCAGGTTGAGTTGGATCATCTCTGAAAGACTAAGAAGAGCAGGTTTCTGAGTCTGGAGGGCAAAGAGTAGGAGCCTGGCCACAAAGCCTCCAGCAAGTTCACAGTGATCTGAAAGACCCCTCAGGAGCCAGCCTATGACATCCTGTAACTATCTTACAGGAATAGTCCTAGTGACATCACTCTGCACTATTTCACAAATTAATGATTCAGTCATTTTTAATCAACAATCCAAGAGTAGAAATTGCAAATTCATGCTGGAATTATAGTGAGACTTCCTTGTATGTACTGAAAGAGAAGCATCATATAGTACATTAAGAATTCATATTCTTAGAGTGTCTTTTGGGCTGCTCCAAGAGGGTTGCAGCTCTGAGCCCTTCTGTGGGCAGGGGCACCTGGGCTTGCCTTTGTAGCCAGTTGGGGTTGGGTTTGGTGCTTCTGACTTTGTTGGAACCTGGAAGTCGCTCAGGCAGGTACTGGGGCATGGGCTAGGTCAGGCATACCCCCCACCCCCCACCAAAAGGAATTGGTGAGAAAGTATCCAAGTGGCCTATTTTTTTTTGGAGAACCTTCACAATAGGAAGAGAAGAGTGACTTAGGTGTCCAATATCCAATATATAGACAAAATTGAAAGCCTGAAACCTATACAAGTCAATGCCCCATAAAGAAGGAGGAGGAAAGGGAAAAAAAAAAAAGCATCAGAAGGAGGCCAGCAAAACCATCCACTAATATAGTGAAAAGTCGTTTGTGACTTGAACCACAAAAGGGAAATCCATATGCCAGGGACACGACGAAGGGACAACATGGGAAAGGCACAGGATACTCCCACACCAGGCCCTACCAAACCTGGAGGAGATAGCCACAATGGGATCCCCTTGGAGGAGACCCAAGGAACAGAGCTTAGAC
>VZQC01015136.1:453244-497850 GCA_009823505.1 Rhizomys pruinosus
TTAAAAAAAAAAAAAAAAAGCAATGAAACTTCCTAAGAACAAAAACTTCATTTTTTTTTTTTAAGTTCCATGTGATCATAATGATGCCACCTAGGGATCTTTGCTCTGTCCCTTTCTTCACCAGGTAAGGAATTGTAAGAGGAGAGGTTTGCAGTCCACAGCATCACGCAGCCAAGGTTTATTAAAGCCAAAGTAACAGTCCACGCAGCACACAGTAGCAGATTCCCCTCACGGTGCTGGAACACCGTCTAACCCCTGGAAAGCCTGGGCTTTTATATTCTATAGGGTAGGAGGTAGAACAGGGTTGGGCTTCTCTTTCCTCCTTTGGATTGGACAGAGCAGGGTGCGTGTTGCTGGTTGGTTCACTCATAAGAAAGCAGGAACCTGAGAGAGTAAAACAAAAGTGTGAAGTTTGAAAATCCCACCAGAGGGAGCCCAACAGCTGAGGAGAGAGAGGGGGAACGCGCCCAATGGGGACTTCGGATAAGAACACGGAAGTGGACCATCTTGGATGAAAGTGAAAGTAACTGAAATTCAGCTGAAGCTAGTCCCATCCCGGCCCTTCTTCTAGTCCCATCCCGGCCCTTCTAGTCCCATCCCCGCCCTTCTCTGCTGACCATTTCTGCCTATTCTTCAATATGACGATGCTATATAAAAGCTATTGCTGGCACTGTTAATTAATAATAATAATATAGTTTATATCGAAATCTAGGCTAAATGAATACAGAAGTAATTCATGTCCCTTGTGGAAGAAAAAAAAAGAAGATACAGATAAATAAAATTAAAAAATAAAAAAAAATAAAAAATAAAATTAAAAAAAAATATCTCCAATTCTACTATCTGAGCATCACTACAGGTAGGGGCTGATTAATAACCTGCCAACGGTTTTACATGATGGATAAATCACTTTTTAAATTTTTATTTATATTTTTGCATAGAAAATGGTTTTACCCCATACTTTTTGTCTTGAAACTGGTTTTTTTTTTCCTTAGCTATTTGTTCTTAAAGGGACGGACTGGCATCATCACTTTTGACAGGTGCTAATTCAAGCTGCCAAGTCTCTATTGCTGCACATTTAATTTGGTTCCAATTTTTTGGTAGGATGAGCTAGGCTGTGTTGAATGTCCTTGGTATACTTACCTTCGTGCACATAGCATTATTTATTTGTGGTAAATTCCTGAAATGCAAATTATTGTATTGACAAAAAATGTACATTAAATGAAGTTTCATTCATATTGCCAAATTGCTCTCTGGAAGATTACATAATTTACTTACAGCAGCTGTGAACAGAGTTGGGGCTGTGTTGGGTGTCCCTCTTCCTTCAAACTCTAACAAGCCTTTTTCCTTAATTATGTTGTATATTGTAAATGTTGATTTTTAATTAAAAGATTATTAAATCAAGTTTAAACAACGCTACAAAAATTGCTGAATTTTTATTGAGAATCAAGTACTGTAAAACATAATTGGGATGGTAAATCATCTGAGCATTTACAGTTACGTTTGCTGGATAATCTTTGTGTTTCACTATCACTGGCTGCCTACTTTGTGGAGTTTGGGAGAAGTGGCTTTGTTTTGTATGTAAGGCTATTCCCTAGAAAATGTTAGTGTTCAACTGCCTTCGGGACTTTCAGCTGTGAAAATTTGCAAGGTTGGTCTATTGTTTAACATGTTTTAAGCAGACTGAACATTCAGCACTGTGGCTTCTTCTTCCCATTCTAGGATTTTACCATGAAGAAATAATGAGGTTTCCCAATGAAATGGCAGAAGATGACCATGTGACCCAGTTAAGGAAAGAGATCAGTGTAAGAAGTGGAAGAAAGAGATACTCTATTCTAAAAGAGAGGAAAAGCTTCAGAAATTCACAGAGACTGTGATAGAATTGCTGAAAACTACCAAGAAAAAGATGGGTAGCACACTGAAGAAAAGCAAGTTGGGGGGCACAGAGCATCAGCCTCAAAGCTGTCTGCTAGGGGTCAGGGAAGCAGGGCCTCACAGGAGAAGGAATGGGGAGACTCTGGTGAGAAGACACTGGCAGCCACATCCTCAGGACAGGCCCACAGCTCTCAGAAGCCTCAAATCCAGATGCTTGGAGAGCGAGTGATTCCTGCAGCACCTGGGGCGGCAGTGGAGAGGATTTCGTCACTCTGTGTGACTCACAGTACAATGGCTGACTACCATCTTGAGAAATCTTCAAACCTAGCTACCCAGGGGCCTGAGGTCAGGGAACACCATAGGTCAGGAAGCCTTGATCATACCCCTGAGAGGCAGCTCTGACTGGCATTATGAACAGTTAGGTGGTAAGCTGAGAAGCTGAAATGCTCAGGGGGCAAGAGACTCAGTTTGGGCAGTGAAGTGGTAGGACTGCTGCAGACCTCAGCAACTAAGAATAACCTGACTTCTGATAGCCTGGTCCTCAGGAGTGAGGGTGGATACACCTATGGAGCCAGCTATCTCCAGTTCACTTGTGGAGATTCTGAAAGCACTGAAACTCTAGTTATCTACAGCTTACAACTATATTCCCCCAGCAGGGAGATCAATACCTAGAGGAAGGGCGGTGAACCTAGAAAAAGAGATTTCCACCTTCACCTATATAGATATGTACTTCACCTATATAGATATACTACTGTCCATGCACAGGAGACACCCTCAAACTAGAGTATTAGCCACACCCAGCCTACAAGCTGCAAAGCAAAATATGGCCGGCATTTGGGGAAGACAAAGGTCAGGTGATGAGGAGGGGCAGAAGGGAAGGGAATGAAGAAAAACAAATTATAATGGAATGTACATTAGAAAATCCCATATCAAAATCCTTTACTCTGTGTGTCAGCTTTAAATTTTCATTAGGGCAGCCCCAGTTCTGGCTCCCCCCACCCCCAAGGCTCCGCAGGCACTGCTGCTGGTGCCCAGCACCTGGTCCAATCCCAACCTGCTGCTCCTGGGAGGTGAGTCAGATCTCCACCCACCTACCGAGATGCCCTGCAGCCCGTGCTACAGCTCAAGTTCCAGCTCCCCAGACTCCACCAGCACCACTCCCACCACCCAAAACCTGGGTCCCAAATCCCAGGTCCTGTCTCCCAGGAGGTGAGACAGCTCCGCCTACCTACTCAGAGGCCCATTACCTTTTGTTACAGCTCCAGTTCCAGCTCAGCAGGCCTGCCATCTCTGGCATCCAACACCCAGCTCCCAAGAGATAAAACAGAGACCTGCACACACCGGAACCCATCTGCTCCAGCTCTCAAGCTCCCTGCTCCCAACTGGCAAAACAAGGCACACCCACCCACTTAGAGGCCCTTGAACCTGGACCATAGCTCTGGCTCCTCGGCTCAGCTCCTGCTTGCCTCCCAGTTCCCAGTGGCTCTTGTTCCAACACCAGACAGGTGAGAGAGAGACCTGCCTATCCACCCCGAGGCCTGTACACCTTGGCTACAAAGGTTATGGCTCCAGCTCCTGGTGGGTGAAAGAGAGCCATGCCCATTCACTCAGAGGCTGGACTCCCACATGAGTCACTCAGCACCCAGTAACTGAGAAAATAAGAGGCCCATGTGGCCCGGCTCTGGCAATATTCCAGAATCCCAACCCATTTGCTAGGGAATACCCCAGGCCCCTCCCCTGGCTCCAGGCTTGGCTTTCTTGGCCCTAGATCCGAGTCAAGATGTACAGCCAGTCCAGGAGACCCAGTAACCTGTACCTCATGCCGTGCAGGGTTCAAGCCGACCTGATTACAACCTTTCCTGGGCCTCTGCAGAGGCTCCATTCTAGATGTCCCTCCACGACAAAATCAAAAGTGAAAACATGAAGCCTAGACCATCCATCCTTTCATACCTAATAAGAAGACAATAAAAGCAACTGAAGAAAACAAGCAAATTCAGTCTTCAACTAAGAATCACTTAAGTTTCATAACAGAATACAAACACCAAAACAATCCACATGCCAAAATCACGATGAACAAACAATAACATGAAAAACCTAAATAATAAGTCCCCACTAAATACTACCAATCCTGTAGAAGACTCATACAATGAGGCCCACCTAGAAGTAACCTAGGACCCAAAATTTAAATAACTATCATAAACATACTCAAAGAATTAAAGGAATTTAAAGAACAAACAAATGAACAAATCAACTAACAGATAATGACAATGATAAAGGAGGATAATGATAAACTTCAGAATGAATTCAAAAAAGATGTGGAAATGCTGAAGAAAACTCAGGCTGAACTACAAAAGGAAATTGAACATCCAGCCAGCCATCTGGAAAGGATGGGTGTGGGGCCTGATATTCCATGATGGCTGAGCAATAAGTGAGCTGGCTTTGCCCCAATAACCTGCAAAGGCCAGGGGCTGGAGCCTGCCAGGACTTGACTGGTGGATGTTCAGGCACCTGCAGCTCATCCCCCAAGGATTTTAACATAGTGTTAACATTCCTGAACCTGTCACTTCTAAAAGCACATCTTGGTCTCGGGAACCAAATGACACCTCCGCCAGATAAGCATAAACAAATGGTATTGTAAAAAGTGTACATAGACTTCCTTTGCTGTCTCACCCTCATCCTTGCTAAGAACCCACCAAAGCTGCTACATGAGACCCTGAATTCCAATAATAAATGAGTTATTTGGTCCCCTGAAGCCTAATTCCCAGGACTTTCTTTGACTTGCCAGGTTTACATCCCGCTCCAAGTCCTTCTCTCTCCCTCCCCGACCCCCAACCTGTGGCTCCATGTGAGCAAAATGGGCTTACTCATGCGCAGAGGCCAGTGACCAGCTTGCAGACATGGAAAGCCCCACAGCCCCACAGAAGGGAGAAACCTCAGTAACAGAATGAATGAAGTAGAAAATATAATATCAACACTGGTAGTTAACATGGAAGAACTTGAACACTCAGCAAAGGTTATAAAAAATTTTTAAAAACAAAGGAGTAAAATAATCAAAAAATGTGGGACACCATGAGAAGACCAAACTTACACATCATATGTATAGAAGAAAAAAAAAAAAAAACAGGATAGTGGTATTGACCAGATCTTCAACAGAATTACCAAAGAAAATTTTCCCAAATTGAAGAAAGACATACCCATACAAATACAAGAAGCACATAGAACACTGTCTAGACAAGTCCAGAAAAGAAATTCCCCGTGCCATATCCTAGTAAAAAACGCTAGATGCTCAAAACAAAGACAGAGTACTGAAAGCTACAAGAGAAAAACAAAAAGTCACATATAAAGGGAAACCCATCAGAATTACAGCTGACTTTGCAATGCAAACAATGAAAGCCAGAAAAGCTTGGACCAAAATATTCCCAGTTCTAAATGACTATAGATGCCAACCCAGAATACCTTACCCAGCAGAAATGACTATTATAGTTGAAGCAGAATGAAAAATTTTTCATGACATAAACAAGCTGAAAGACTACATGTCCAGAAAATCAACCCTTCAGAAAATACTTGAAGCAATACAAAGAGGAGAAAAGAAACAACTATACTCAAACAGCAAGAGACAGTAACTAATAAAGTTATAACTGTGGAAATACACACTTAGACCAAAAATGCAAACAGAAACTAAAGTGATGGAAAGCAATACACACCAATAATAATTTTAAATATTAATAGTCTGTACATAGACTGGGAGAATGGGTTAAGAAATTCAATCCATCTTTTTGTTGTCTACAAGAAACTTTTCTCAACTTCAAAGACAGGCCCTATCTTATGGTGAAAGAATAGAAAAATATTCCAAGCAAATGGTACTAAGAATAAAGCAGGAGTTGCTATTCTAATATCTGACAAATTAGATTTCAAATTAAAATTAATCAGAAGATATGAAGAGGGTCATTAATTATAGTCTTATCAAAGAAACGATTAACCAAGAAGACTTCACAATCATGAATATATACTCTCCAAACTCTGGTGCACTGAACTTCATAAACACAATTCTATGTCTTTAAGAAACAAATTAATCCCAACACACTAATAGTAGGGGACTTCAATACCCCACTAGACAGGTCAATCAGACAAAAAATAAACAGAGAGACATCTGAACTAAACAATACAATACACCAAATGGACATAACATACATCTACCAAATATTCCACCTGAGGAACAAAGAATATAGTTTCTATTCAGCACCCCATGTAACGTTCTCCAAAATCAACTGCATACTGGGACACAGAACAAAGCTCAACAAATACAAAAATGTTGAAACAATTCCATGCAGTCTTTCAGACCACAATGTAATAAAGCTTAATATCAACACTAGAAGAAGCCCTACTATCGACAAGAACTCATGGAGACTAAACAACACACTCCTGAATAATGAATGGGTCAAGAGAAAAAAGAAAAAGAAAGAAAGAAAGAAAGAAAGAAAGAAAGAAAGAGAGAGAGAGAGAGAGAGAGAGAAAGAAAGAAAGAAAGAAAGAAAGAAAGAAAGAAAGAAAGAAAGAAAGAAAGAAAGAAAGAAAGAAAGAAAGATTGATTCCTGGAATTAAATGTAAAGGACAGTACAACACAATAAAACCTATGAGACACTTTAAAAGCAGTCATAAAAGGGAAATTTTCAACTCTAAGTGCCTACATCAAAAGAACAGAAAGAGCACAAATCAACAACCTAACATTACAACTAAAAACATTTGAGAGACAACAAATTAATCCCAAACCCAACAGACAAAAAGAAATAACAAAAATCAGGGCTGAGATGATTCAAATAAAAACAAAGGAAACATTACAAAGAATCAATGAAACCAAGAGCTGGATTTTTGAAAGGATAAACAAGATACATAGACCTCTACCCCAGTTAACCAAAAGAAAGAAAGAGCAACTCCAAATCAACTAAATTAGAGGTGAAAGGGAAACATCACAACAGATAACAAAAAGATCCAGACAATTATAGGAGAATATTTTTAAAAGCTATACTCTATTAAATTTGAAAACCTAAGAGAAATAGTGGATATCTTAAATCATAGAAGTCACCAAAGCTTAACCAAGAAGAGATTGACAGCTTAAACAAAACCTCTCAACAAAAAAAGCTCAGGCCCAGATGGAGTTACAGCAGAATTCTATAAGACATTTAAAGAGGACTTACAACCATTATTACTCAAATTATTCAAAAGGATAGGAACAGGAGGAAGTCTCCCAAATTCCTTCTATAAAGGCAGCATCACTCTAATACAAAAACCATCCCTTCATGTTTAAAGTCCTAGAGGGAATTGGACTGGAGGGAACTTTCCTCAACACAATTAAAGCCATATACAACAAACCCACAGCCATGGAGAAAATTTTGAAGCATTCCCCTTAAGTCAGGAATCTGGCAAGGCTGACCCTGATCTACACTCCTTTTCAATTTAGTGCTTGAAATGCTTGTTAGAGCCATAAGATAAGAGAAGGAAATTAAAGGAGTACAAATTGGAAAAGAATAGGTCAAACTATCCCATTTTTGTAGATGACATGATAGTATACCCAAAGGATGAAAAAAAAATCCACCAAGAAAACTCCAAGAAATGATTAACAATTTTAGTAAAGTGGCAGGTTACAAAGTTAATCTAGAAAAATGAGTAGACTTTCTTTATGCCAACATCAAGCAATTGAAAAAGGAACACAGAGAGACAATATAAATAAATAAATAAATAAATAAATAAATAAATAATAACTCAAAACAAACCTGACCAAAGACACTAAAGATCTCTATAATGATAATTTTAAATCCTTGAAGGAGGGGATTAAAGAATCTTCCAATACCATGCTCATGGACTGGAAGAATTAATATAGTAAAAATGGCCATCTTAACCAAAGTAAGGATACAATGCAGTCCCAATTAAAATCTCCATGGCTTTCTTCACATATTTAGAAAAAATATCCTAAAATTCATTTAGAAAAACACAATAACCCAGATAGCCAAAGCAACCCTGAGCAAAAAAGTAATGCATGGGGTATTACTACACCAGACCTCAAATTATATTACAGGGCTAAAGTCATAAAAACAGCATGGTACTGGCACAAAAACAGACCTGTAGATCAATGGAAGAAAATTGAAGATCAAAACTTGAATACATGCAACTTCAGCCACCACATATTTGACAAAGGAGACAAGAAGATTCAATGGAGGAAAGAGCATCTTTAGCAAATGGTGCTGGTAAAACTGGATCACTACATGTAGAAGAATAAAACTAAACTCCTACCTTTCACCCTGTACAAAAATCAACTCCAAATAGATCAAAAACCTCAATGTGAAACCTGAAGCTCTAAAAATTATATAAGAAAATGTTGGCAGTAACCTATAAGATATAGGTATAAGAAAAGACTGTCAAATCACACAGCAGTTGTGCAGGAAATAAGATCAATAATTGACATGTGGGATCTCATTAAACTAAAAATCTCTGTACAGTGAAAGAAACAATCAAAGAATTGAAGAAAAACCCAAAGAGTGGTAGGAAATCTTCATCAGTGACACATCTGACAAAAGTTTAACATCCAGATTATATAAATTACTCAAGAAAGAAAGGATCAAGAAAACAAATGACCCAATCAAAAGATAAAGAGATGAACAGTGACTTCTCAAATGAAGAAGTAAAGATGGCTGAGAAACATCTTAAAAAGTGTTCAACATCACTACTAATTAAGGACATACAAATTAAAACCTCTTTAAGATTTTATCTTACCCCAGTTAGACTGACTGTGATCGAGAAAACAAATGATAACAAATGCTGGAGAGGTTGTGGTGAAAGGGGAATACTCATTCACTGCTCATGAGAATGCAAAATCTTGCAACCCGTGTGGAAAGCAGTGTGGAGAACTCTTGAAGACTCAAAATGAACATACCACTTGACCCAGTCATACCACTCCCAGGTATATAACCAAAAGATTTATCCTATTGCAAAGATATTTGCACAACCATGTTTCTAGCTCTCTTCACAATAGCAAGGAGCTGGAAGTAACCCAAGTGTCCCTCAACTGATGAGTGGATAATGAAAATGTGGTACATCTACACAATGGAGTTCTATGCAGCAGTAAACAAAGATGACATCATGAAATTTTCAAGTAAATGGATGGAACTAGAAGCCATTATGTTAAGTGAAGTAACACAATCTCAGAAAAACAAACAACATAATGGTGTCCCTTATTTGTGGATCCTAGCACCAACTCCTTACATACTTTGTCATTTTGGTGTATGTGCAAGGTGTATATATGCACACTTTGGAGTAATATAAAATTAAAGGGAACAGCAAAGACTTGTTTAAAGTACTGACCCAAACAGTAAACTTCTACATTGAAAAAGTTAAAAAAGACTAAGAAAAAGAGGCAAGAAAAGACCTAATATGCATGGCAGAACGCATGAGCTCTGGTGGTGTAGGCATAGATGGGGTAACAGGTCTAAATTTGTGTAGAGTGTTATGTACCTGTGCAGTGGCATGCTTACCTCCTCATCTACCGAACAGATTTAACCTGTGCTCAGAAGCAACAGCTGACTCAGTGGTCTGGGCCAACGATCAGCACCTGATATGTTTGCGGAAGAAGCAGAAGATGATCAAAAATCCCTGTTTTCCCATATTAAGTGAGTTTGCGGGAGCTCACAATTTCTCTGCTTTTCATCCAACTCCTAGGGTCTGTGGTGTTGACTCCGTCACCTACTGGCCTCCTCCTCGGTCAGGACCTGAAACCTCTCTGGCTGGCCTGGAGGAGATTCCTACGAATTTGGCTGGAAACATTTGTATGAAATGCACAAAAGCTCAATAAAAATTAAGAAAAAAATTATTAGAACAAAATAATATCACAGGCACAACTCTAAGTATATCTGCGCCATTGGGAAAGGGATATAAATCAGTGGCCTGGAATTTTCTTTAGGTGGAAAAAATAATTGCCTCCATTTCCTTGGTTCAAATGCTTTTGGAAGCCAATGAAAAAGTACTGCCCTAGCCCATTACAATTTCCCTGAAGTAACAAACAAAAGGGAATTTTATTCTGCTTCAAAGACTTCCTGCTTTCTTTAGGAAATAGAGTGGAGATAGAGTTTCAAACCCAGGCTATCCCTGAACTCACTATGTAGCCCTGGCTGGCTTTCAACTCACAGCCATTGGTCTGCCTCAACTTCCTGAGTACTGGGATTTTGAGCTTGTGCCACTTAGCCAAATGCCATATATTTCATGCTCATACCACAGTCACTCATTAAATCCTACTGTGTATTTACAAGTCATTGTTAAATTTATTTAAAGTCAGCTTTAGTCAAATGAAGACATAGTCAATTTCATGTTCAACAACCCCAAAAGTCAGGACAAATGAGTGAAAGCAACATGTAATGATCTCAGTCAAGAAAACTGGGTCATTTCCTGGAACCCAACCTTTCTTTAGGGACAGAATTACTCCAGTAACAATTATATTTGAGCAAAAGCTAACCTAAGGTTTCTGAGAATATATTGCTTGGAAACTCTTGAATTATTTCTCTTAAAATCTGAACTTTTCAACAATTAGATTTCAATTCATCCTATTTTAACATAAGATAATTAATTTTATTTGTTAATTATTCCCACTGAGATATAAACAGTAACAGCCTGATAAGAATATTTGTGAACACATCCATTAATTACATACCACAGTTATGACAGCTTTTCAATTATTATATTAACATCCACCCATGTGTCAGACCTTGTATTAGGCCTTGGGGAAACATAGCATGCTCTTACAAAGAAAGCATCATTGTCATGAAGGGTGTGGTCCATCACCTTTATGATATAAAGTGAATTCATACCTACTGGTGATAAAGTGGCTAGGCCAAAACTGGGCGGAAGACTTGCCTTTCCTGGATGGTCACTATGCATTACAATACTAATGAAGCATTTGAGTTCCATGTCCTCTGGAAAACTGATGAGTTAAAACATTTCCATGTTTTGCACATACTCTCATTGGCAAAATGTGAACTAAGCTGGGAAGGAGTGAATTGGTCTAGGTGTTCAAGCAGCTGTATAAAATAACAAGACAAATAAAAGGGTTAAATCTTAAATAACTACTGTTATGTTGTATGAGAACTATGTATGACATGGATACATTTCAAAGGCTGATGGTAAGAGTGGTCCTTGGGCTCCCTTTTCCTCTTTATTCCCTTCCCCTTTCCCTCTATTCCCCTTCCTCTTCCTTCCCATTTAGACACCCTGATTTTATCCATTACTCTCAGTATTATCTGTCACCTACCATCCTTCTGTCTCAGGTTCCCTCTTTCCCTTTACCTTCCTAGTTCCTTTTCATTTGAAATGGAGATACTTTAAATGGAGAAAACGTGGAGAAGACATGGAAGGAGGGCAACACAGGTAAAAGGAGAAAGGAGAGATAAATAATTCCGTGGCAGGGTAAAAAAAATGGAGAGAATCAATTTGTCTATTGACAAATTACACATAGACTACCTCTATATGAGTCCATATGCAAAGATGAAGGCTGTATATTAAGAAATGATACTAGAAAAGAGAAACCTTCAATGTCCAACAAATGTCCCAGACACCACTGAGAAAAGAAGCTTCTTTTGCACCAGATGAAAATAGTACAGAGTTCCACAACTGGACACACACACACACACACACACACGGTCTGTGACTTGCTTATGCCTAGGCGACATCTACAATGCAACCTCTACACATAAGCTTAGAGCTTATGTGTAGAACAAGGACCCAAGAAGGTACTAACTACCTCTTAACCCTTGTTAAGAAATCTCCCCCATGCAACAGGAGACCAACAATTCAAAAGGGCCTGAATGACCAAAACATGAAGATTAGAAGTGTACAGAGTGGGGTTCCATGAACAGGCTGCCTATATTCAGCTTCCCTTATCCAGGGATCAGGGAACATTGCAGAAGAAGGGGCAGAAAGATTGTCAGAGCCAGGGAAGTGATGGAAGACCAAATGGAAATGAATCCTACAAGTGTTCATATGAACCTTCAGCATTGGTATCACCATACACAAGACCTATGCAAGCTCAGCTGGACAAAACCACAGCACAGAACTGCAGAAATGGGCAGCAGAGCTCAAACTTGGCTGAGGAAATATTGGCAGCAGATGGCAGTCAGGTGAGGAAGACCTGGCCTTCTTTAAAAGAGACCCTATATAAGCCAACTAGAGTTCAAGGGATGAGCTGGTACTGAGAAGTGAGCAGAGAGAGGAATTTAATGCAATGGACCCTAGCACAAATGACAGAGGTGTGAACTATGGTGGGGAGGGGCTGCTGTGGGAGGGTACCAAGGGAGAAGCAGATATAATGGCAATTAAGACTGACTAAAAACTAAAAACTAAATAAAAAAGAGTGGTCCTTTTCTGCACACAGTACAATACAAATCCAACTATGTCTCATCACTCAGATAAATCTGTGAAGTGACTCAGCTCACTTATTAGTAAAAGCATTGTCTACATCTGCCCATAGGAAATTCTGCCCATGTATCCTTCCCTCAGCTATCATCGCACAGCTTAGACTGTATAGCATAAACCATTACTAGTCAATGATCATGTGCTTTTGCACTTGTTGAAAGCTGACTCTGAGAACAAGACATGGGCCCTTTGTCTTATACTCACACATGTTTATTTTAAGAGGCCTCCAAAATTCCCTGTCTGGGGGTAGGCTCACTCCCAGCCCTGAAACAAGAAGAAAGAAGAATTGGCAAACAGCTAAGAGTATACAAAGCAGCAGTGAGAATAAGAAGATATAAACCATTTCCATGAAGGTTGCTGTTGTTTATCCCATAGTATAGAAGCACCTGCTATGTGAACAAGGTGAAAACTCATCCTTAGAGAAGACATTCTGCCTGGGACCCTCCATCGGGAATACCACCGTAACTGACTGCTTCAGCAGGATTTCCCCATTCATTTCCGCTGGATGCCATAAACATTTGGTTTGATGATGTTTTGTTGTCTGTCTGCCACCTGATGTTTCTTCCTTTAGCTGGAAGCCTCATCCAGGGGGATGACCTGCTCATCCTGAGCCTCTTGGTCAGGAACTCCAGTTATCTACCTCAGTGGGGCTTTCCTGGCCAATTTCTGCTGGATACTATAAGCTCCTGATTTGAAGGTGTTACTTTTGCTTCCTCTCTCAAATAAGTTAACTCTGGTTCTCTGCTGGACATTGTAAGTGCCTGATTTGATAATTTTATACTCTGCTTGCTATTCATTTGCTTTTGCTAGTGACATGCTTAATAAATCCACTCATTCAAAACTGAAAGTACAGCTATCATAGATCATTCTCCAGGCAGGACAGATTGGAAACTCCTTTGCTGAACAGAGGGTAGCATATCATTCTGTTTTCCCTCATTTCAGAGTAATTCTGTTCCATTCCCTGACTCTAAATGTGTCATCCATGCCTGCCCAGCATGGTGTGCTGCCAATGAGGCTTAAATTTCTGAAAGGAAAACATTAACAGACATAGATAGATAGATAGATAGATAGATAGATAGATAGATAGATAATAGATAGATGATAGATAGATGATAGATAGATGATAGATAGATAGATGGATGATAGATAGATGATAGATAGATGATGATAGATAGATAGATAGATAGATAGATAGATAGATAAATAAATAGATAGATAGATGATAGATAGATAGATGATAGATAGATAGATAGATAGATAGATAGATAGATAGATAGATAGATGATAGATGATAGATAGCACACACACACACACACACACACACACACACACATTTCTTGACCTTCTTTGGAAGGCTGAGCAAATCAAAGCCTACCCACTTGCTAACAAAACTTTGGTTAAGTTCCACTAGAATAAAACTATTCAGACTATAGCTCCAAAGAAAACAGCATTTCCTTCCTTGTTCTTCAGTTAAATAACTATTTAATATTAATATGTTAAGTAGCTCTAGTATCAATTAGTGGGGTATTGAGCATGCTACAAATGAAATCTTGAAAGATTTCTGAATCCTAAGCTAGATGAAGATTACACGCATTCATTCATCCTTCGATCTAGAATAATGTGGCTAGGTCCTTACAATTCTAGAGTACAAAATAATAGCAGTTCTCTGTATCTTTATGTGATGTGAATTGTTAGCAAAATTACACCATAATTACTATGTGGAGTCAAGGTAATTGCATAGCTATTGTCCTACAATTACCCATTTTTGCATCTGATTTATGAACTATAGTATGAATTACATGGTAATTAATACTGGGTCTTCCAGACACAATTTAGATATTATTCATCAGTTCACTTAAAATATGACATTCACAAAGATCAGTGTGTTTCAACAAAGATCGGTATTGAAATTTCTAAGATAGACAAGTTTGACTCATATGACAATTAACTTAAAAATTAGTGTAAAGCTGGTTGACAAAATTAACCCCAATAGTGTGTTCAGACATGGCTCTAATTCTAATTACAATATTTAGTAAAACCAAGCACACTTTCTGTTTACTTCTGCACATAACCAGTTTCCACACTGGTTCCTATCAAGGTGATAAATATGGGGTGCTACTTACGACAAAAACAGTGAAAGAAAGTAGTAAGGGCAAGCACCACCTGTATGTTTTCACTTAGTTGCCACACATTGTAACCACTTGGGGAGCTTACAGATAAAGATTTTTGAATCCTACCCCACTATTCTGACTTACTTGCTCTGGGTGGAGCCAGGAGCTAGGATGACACTGGGGTCTTGAAAAGTCCCCCTACATGCCCATAATGTAAGCCCCAGATGATGTTAATGTGTAGTCCAGGATGAACACCTGTGGTGTTGAAACACCAATAGAAACGGGATCTAAATGTAACTGAATATTTGAAATTTCAATAACTTGCATACTTGAATAATAGAGTCAAAGAATTTTGACACTCTTGGCAGTGTGTCAACTGTGTTCTAACCTGTATGTTAATTTCATTATTTTGAAATTTTTTGTCAATATGTGCATGTACATATTCTAAAAAGTCAAATAGTGCCCTGGAGCTTACAACAGAAATCAATCGTTCCTTGTTCTGTTTTGCCCCATTCAAATATTACAATCCCTTGATCAATGTTAACTCTTCCAGCTGTTTCAAATAATATGCTTAAACTGCTATCTTGACTTTACAATTCAGTGCCTTATCATTTGGTTTCCCAACCATCAAACCCATTCTCCAGACACATATAGGCATCCACCCATCTCCCAAACACTTAACCAGTGTTGATCAAATCAATAGTTAATGGTTACATAGTTACGAAGGTAAATATCCATTACAGCTAGACTTGTGCTGTTTTACCATTTATAACTGTCTCATCAGAGGAATATTTGTTCAATACTGTGTCCATGTGTCTACAAGTAATTCTTCCCCTAAATTATCTAACTGAAAACTATAGAACAGATTTAGAAATATAAGCTAACATGGGCTGAGGCTGTTACTCTGCCGAGATGTCTCTCAATAGTAGAGTGCTTGGCTGGTACGTGCTAGGTTCTGGCTCTGATCCCTAATACTACAGAAACAAATAAGTAAGACCAAAACAAAAATAGAGCCTTTATATACTATACCTATTTTAAGCACACTACCTATACTGTTAATAGTATAATTCCATCCTCACTCCCATCCTACATGGTGGAGATATTATTATTTAATACTATTATTATATAAATACTATTATTTCCCCTTTGCAAAAAGAAAAGGAATTGAATAATTTTTATGATTAGTAAATAATGAAACTGAGGTTGAAACTCGGGCATTGTGACCTCTTGAGACTGAGTTCTTAACTATCACCCAGTACAATCAAATGCCACCAGGAATTCTGTGTCCTGTTGTGTAGTACTCCAGCCCGGTATAGTTGCTTCTGCACAGTCTGTGGTAATCTCCGTGGGCCTGCCCTTCTCCCTCATCAAGAGAATTCCTCTCAGACCTCTCCTTTGTGTCTCCTCTCTCCTGGAGATCATACTCTCTGTTGGTAGGGGTTCCTTACCACATGAGAGGTGGGATAAAGTTTGAAAGGTCTGAATATGTGGTAGCTCTCCTTGGCTTGCACATTGGATTATGGTTTAAGTATTTTTTTTTCTTTCGTTTGCTGCTATTTCTTTCTTTTGCTATTTTGTGCTTGTTAGCACAGACTCAGTGTCTTGAAACACAAATTTATCTTACACCACAAGAGATCAGAAATCTAAAATTGTGGTTTTGCGGAAGACCCAGAGGAAAATCCATTTCCTTGCTTAGCCTAGCATTCAGAAACCACCTTCTCCCAGCCTCTCTATTTTCTTTTTTTTGAGGCTCAAACGCAGAGGGAGATTTTATTCCAACATGTCTGCTTAAATATCCATGACTCGATTCTCAGGGACCAAAGCTAAATCTTTTCATCACTACACTCCACCCCATGGGTGTGGCCAGGGAGGTACCATTGGCTTAGAATCCAACCCACCTAACTAAGCTTTCCCACATCTCACCATTTTAATTTTATTATTTTAATTTTTCTGAGAGGCAGGGGAGCCCATAGCTGAGGCTAACAACCCAAAGGAACCTGAGTTTTAAATAGCCAGCTGCTCAAGCCTGTTTTGAGTGCTAGGCAGTAGGGGACAGGTCAGACCTGAAACTATTTTCACACTAAGGCCAATTAATATCCAAAAATCCCATCCATGAAGTAAGTTGATTGTCAAGCATAAGCAATGAATGTAAGTAACATTCATGTAAAACCAATTAGCAAGTATCTATGTTCATATTTTGAACAACCCAAGGTTCCCATATTCCAATTAGAGAAGCTTGTATGCACAAGCATGTTGATCAAATAAGAGTCCAGTCTATATTGCTGTAGTCTCATGATTCACCCCAAGCTCTCCGCAGCCCTTACATTCTACCACGCCTCCTCTTCCGCAATTTGTTCCCTAAGCTTTGGGAAAGGGGCACGAGTGGGTGAGAAGCAAAGCAGTCTGTTTTCTCTGGAGATGTCATTTTGGACTCTAGTCTGTTGTTTCCATCCATGGGTTGACAGCTTATCCAGGTTACCTTTTTAATCCTACTAACAAAGCACAAGCAATTAGATGTACAGGCGTTTAAACATTATTATGGCAAGCTAAGCTGTGAGCACAGACACAGATGTTTGAATGGTATGCTAATCCACAAACTATGGTTTCTCTTAAAGGGTGACAAGGGTTCTCTTATTGTGGCTTATATCAATGGCTCCTAACCACCAGAGGACGCAAGCTTGTGGCATCAGCCATGACTATTCCTCAATAGAGAGAGCAAAGCCAATTAAGATTGAGCTATATAAATGTAGTGGTATATATATACACACACCCACATGGCTGCCACTGTTGCAAAATATCTCCAGGCAGTTGAGATGTACTGGATACTGACAGAGGAGTCTTAATTGACTCAAGGAGACCAATTATTTTGCTTTACGCTTTAGGTTGGCCTTTGTGTAACACTCTCTGCGTTGCATTTCATAGCCCAACTGCACAATTAGTTAAGTGATGGCCGGGAGCTCTGACGATCAGCAATGGATTATGATCTCCAAGGAGATGTTGTCCATTTACCATGTCCCCATGAAAGGTAAAGGTTCCTTTCCTCTAAACTGGGATACCTGCAAATAGAGGTGATAAGGCTCTGCTGTCAAAGAACCCTGATTTTAACATGGGAAAATATGTTATTTAAGAACACACGGAAGTGTACAGATGGTCTCTGAATACCAGAGAGTGTTACCAAGAAAGCCACTAAACCAAGAAAGCAAAATATGGGATCTCCGTGGTCAAGCAAGACTCTGTCCCTCAGCACCGGCTACACCGAAGGGTGCACTTGCCTGGGAATACTGTGCAGCGGAGGCATCCATGTGCCTGTATATCCCAATCTAATTGGTTATTGCTCTCTCCTTGGAGGAGTAAACCACAGCTTATGCCACAAGCTTACAACCTCTAATGGTCAGGAGATGTTAATAAGCCACAGTAAGAACCTATCACATTTAACAGAAAAAAATGCAATTCATATATTAACTGCCATCCAACAGCCTTGTGTCTATACTAAAGTAGCCTACGATAACAATTAATACTGTTTAAGTATCTTAAATAAGTATCTAATTGCTTGTGCTTTATTTTTTTTTTTTTTTTTTTTTTTTTATATTTATTAATTTATTTCCATTTTGAGAAGGAAACAGCAGGAATTGACCAGAGTCTAAGATGACAGCTCCAGAGAAAAGTAGACCATTTTGCTTCCCGTCCACCTGTGCCCCCTTGTTTCCAGCCTAGGGAACAATCCGCTGAAGAGGGGGCGTGGTATAATGTAAGGGCTACCAGCAACTGGGGGTGAATGGTGAAACTACAGATATAGTCTTGACACTCATTTGATCAACTTTGATTAACATACAAGCCCCCCCCCCACCCCCGGCTGGATGGTGGGGACAAGGGCTGGTTGGTATTTTGGACACAACTGCTTGCAAGTTTGTTTTTTGTCATGAAGGATGCTTGACTCATAAATTATCACTTAATTGCTAAAAAAGGCAAAAAAACTGAGATTAAGATGCAGGACAGTTATGGCAGAATGCATGATCTCTGTGGGGTGGGGGAGTAGGGAGGTTGGGGTGTTGGGTTGGGAGGGAAGGAAGGGGAAATAAAAAAGAAAAAAAAAAAAAAAAAAAAAAAAAAAAAAAAAAAAAAAAAAAAAAAAAAAAAAAAAAAAAAAAAAGAAGAAATAAAACAAAAGAAGAAAATACACATGGGGAGGAATTTTGTATGTTCCCACTGGTAAAAGTCACCAATCTAATGCCTGAAAACATACAACTTAAAGAGTTGGCTGTGCAGGATGCACTGTGAACTGCCAGCAGAGAGGCTGACCCAACTGAACATTAAAGAAAAAGGAACCCCAGATTGCCTGAGCCACAGAAACTGAGCATCTCTCTAATTTCTATTTTGGATAACTATTCATAATGTTTCCTAATGAAGTTTACCTTCCCAGATGCTGAAACATTCGACGTACCGAGGTCTGTTTTCGGCTTTTAATAGGAAAAAGAGAAACATGATGTGGAACTAAGAAGTTCTTCCATATACTGTAAATAAAAGCAGGTCGCTATAAGCTGTGGGTAAGTTAAGAAAAAATATTAATAGCAGGGACGCGCTCTGATAGCAACTAGCAATTGGATTATTCTGCCAAGAGATGTTGGCTGGGGATCCAATCCCCCCAAAATTATAACGGGCCTTATGCCGCATAAAAGTGGGATTTTTGCAAGGAGAAAGGCAGTAATCCCTGTTGTCAAAGACCTGGTGTAAGACAGGAAAAAATGTTTTAGAGACATCTCTTCTCCATTATTTCACAGGACACAAGCCCCTATCAGACCTCACACACTTGATTCATCCTTAGGGCGTTTGTAATTCACAGGGCCCACCTAGATGAACCCAGGCTAGGTTCCATTTCCTGACCCGCAATTGATTGGAAAAACTCCTTTTTAGCTACATGTGATAACCTGTACCAGGTTATTGGTTCAAATAGGTTCAGCCTCCTTAGCAACAAATGGGCAGGAAATTTTTAACTCTACCAGACGCGAGGCTTAGACCAAGTAGTGGTGGAAATAATTCACACGACCCCATAAGTAGGGAAGACTTTGGAGTCCACTGTCTTGTACTGTCATTAGGAGGTTCATAGAAGAACCCAAAGGTTCAAAAGAGTTTACCATGGTTTTATAGCATGTGGACCAGATTTTCCATCCTTTAAGAAAACATTCAAGAAATTCTCTTTCTACCTTCAGACTACAATGACTGTATTTGTGCATGTTTCCCTTATCATCAATTATGGATACACAGTGAACCCTTCATGTGTGAAAAGTTGCGCTTTTCAGTTTTGAGGAAATTTCTGAAATATTCCTTCAGTTTTCTTCACATTTTCTCTTTTCTTCAATTCTAAACTTCTTATAAATTGAAGTCAGGGCTCTTAAATTAACATTCCCCACCTTCCAGTTCTCCTGGTGGCTGGGAGAATGACATCCTTTCTGGGAGATTTCTTCAGGTTCCAAATCTTCACGTGATATTTTAAATTTTCGTTAATGTTTTAATTTATTGTTACTTTAGGATACAATTATAGATAGCGACGTTGACATTCAATCACATTACAAATGATTGCTCAGTTTGCCATAAACAATCTAGGTAACTGGTGCTAGCCCCCCAGACTGAGAGGTACCAATTCTTTGTGTGGAATTTTCTTGGGACTGTAGTTTTTACTAAAGGTCACCGCATGATATATTCTCGCTCCCTCCATTTACCTGCAAGTTCATAATGCCACCTTTATTTACCACTGAATAGAAAGAACTCCATTTTGTAAAATGTACCACATTTTCACATTTTCTATATCCACTCAGCAGTTGAGGGGCATTGGGGTGGGTTCCAGCTCTTAAGGCGATATGGTGAAGAGACTCAATAACAACGCTGTGCTGGTATCCATCTCCGTGATGAGTCTTGTGGGTACGATGCCAGGAGTGGTAATCTTGATCAGTGGCAAGTTATGCCAAAACCTTGCAAGGGTGTCTCCACACTCACACACTGCGCTCCGATAGTTGTTGAATAAATGAGTTTACATCCCACCCGGACAGTGGACAGTGTTACAACACCCGTTAACCACACAACCTCTCCAGCCCTTGGTAGCATTTGTTTTCTTTGTTTTTTTTTTTTTTTTTTTTTGCTTTTTAAAAAAAAATTTGCATTTCCTAATTTAGTTAGTGACATTGAACATCTTATTAAGGATGTTGTTCGTCTGCCAATCTCTAAGGTCCTCACATAATGTGAAGTCTCTGTTCAGAGCTCTTTGGCAAGGGACACTTTTGCTCCATCGAGGTTGAAGTGGTCATGTGTTTCGTTGTCTTCTTGAAAAATTTGTTTGGGTGAGTATTTTTATTATTCGGAAAAGTCAATGCTTTGTCCAATGTATCTGTGGGGGAATGTTTTCCTCCCATCTGTGGGTTTTCTTCTCTTTATTTTCCTTGAATTGTTCTTTGTGATGTACAGAAGCTTTAGAGATTAATGTGGTCCCATGTGTCAATTGTCGACCTAATTCTTGTGCAGCACCTGTCTGATTTAGAAAAGTCTTTTTCTACACCTATTCCTGAGTCTTCTGCCAACTTTTTCCTCCATCACCTTCAGATTTTTGGGGTTTCACATTCAGGTCTTTGAACCACTTGAAGTTGATTTTTGTACGGTGGAGAGGTAGGGGTTTTAACATTATTCTTCTACAAATGTGATCCAATTTTGCCAACACCACGTGCTGAAGTGTGCTTTCCTCCAGTGTGGCTTCTTGGCCCTCTGTCAAATATGAGAATTGGCTGTAAATTGTATGGTGCTCATGTGTTGGATCGTCGTTTGTGCATTTGGTCAAAGCAGGTCTGGTTTGTGCGTATAGCAAGAACAAGTTTTTATGACGGTAGCCCTGTAGTATAGTTTGTTGCCTGGTATAGAGAAATCCACCGACAGCCCGTGCCATTGCTCGTTCAGACTCAGGGTTGCTTTTGGGCTGTTCAGGGAGTCTGTTTTATTTCCATATGAAATTAAGGACTTTCTTTTCCAAGCCCTGTGGGAAGTAGAACGCTTGGGGATTGTTAATTGGGTATTGAAAAGGTCAGTAAATAAGTCTGTACAAGAGTTTGGGTAGAAATGGACAGAGTTGTACTATATTAATTGTCCAAATGCTGATCAATGGGAGGTTTTTTTTCCAATCTTTCTGATGTCTTCTTCAATTTCCTTCTTCAGGAGGTTAAAATTTTTTTGTTGTAGAGGACCTTTGGTGTCTTTGGATAGTTTTATTCCTGAAGAAAGGGAAAGAAGAAGGGGGGGAGAGGGGGAAGGGTGAAAGAGGAATGAAGAAGAGGAAGAAGGGGAGGAGAAAGGGAAAAAAGGGGGGGGGAGGAGAGAGAGGAAAGAGGGAGAGAAAAAAAGGGAAAAAAAAAAAAAAAAAGAGGAAAAAAGGGGGGGGGGGAGGAAAAAGGGGGGGTGAGGGAGAAAAGGGGAGGATTGTTTTATTTTTTTGAGGCTATTGTGTGAGTGGGAAGGTGCCCCTCGTAGTCTTTCTTTTTGTCTGTTGTCTTGTCAGTTGCTTGTTTTTTGGTGTAGGGGGGAAGAGGGCTACTGGTTTTTTCTAGGTTAATTTTGTAGCCTGCCACTTTACTGAAACTATTTTTTTTTTTTTTTTTTTTTTTTTTTTTTTTTTTTTTATTGAATTTTTTTGCATCCCTTAATTAATAATCATAGACATCATCAAAAAACGGATACTTGACTGCTTCCCTTTTCCAATTAGTGGAATGGCGCTTTAATTTTCCTTTTCTTTTGCCTTGTATGCCCCATTAGCAAGGGTGTTTCAAGCACTATATTGAAAAGAAGGGAAGATAGGGGGCAAGCCTTGCTGAGTTCCTAACCTTTAAAGGGAATGAGGGCTTCGGTTGTTTCTTCAATTCAGGATGATGTTCACTGTGGGTTTCCTGTATATGGCTTTGGATTACATTGAGGAATGACCCCTCCAATCCATTCCCTCTAGGACTTTAAGAAAGCATAGAAAGGGATGCCGAGATTGTTGTCATATGCTTTTTCTGCATCAATTTGAGATGATTGGTGTGTGTGTGTTTCAGTCCATTTATAAGTTTTATTAGGATATGGTATTTTTTATATGTTAAACCATCCCTGCAAGTCTCTGGTAGGAATCCAACCGTGTCATGAGTGGACAATCTTCTTTGATTTGGGTGGTATGGCAGGTTTGCAATAATTGTTTAGAATTTTGGCATCTAGTTCATTACTGAGATGGGTCGTTATCTCCTTTTGGTTGTATCGTTGCCTGGTTTTAGTATTAGAGTGTGGTGATGCTTCATAGAAGGAATTTGGGAGATTTCCCTCTGTTTGAAAATAAGCTTTGAACAATTTTGAGTATTAATGGTTGTAAGTCTTTTTAAATTTTTATAAAATTCTGCCATTAGAACTGTCTGTACCTGGGCTTTTATTAGTTTGTGGTGTCTTATTACATCTTCAATTGCGCAGAGATATGGGGCTGTTTAAGCTGCCAATCTCGTCTTGGTTGAGCTTCGGTGAATCCCAGGATTTCAGATATACAACCAGGTAGTTTTCATGACCCTAGGTTGTCAAAACTAGTTGATTATAAGGTGTTTGAAGTAAAGATCCTCCCATTTGATTTTCTAGATCTTTTC
This sequence comes from Rhizomys pruinosus, assembly GCA_009823505.1. NCBI lineage: Eukaryota > Metazoa > Chordata > Mammalia > Rodentia > Spalacidae > Rhizomys > Rhizomys pruinosus. The sequence continues at coordinate 476,316 of VZQC01015136.1, forward strand.
AATTTCTGTTGTGATATTTCGGCCCTTTCATGGATGATTTATTAGATTTGGAGCTATTCGACTTCGTTGGTTAACTGGGCTAGAGGGGTCTGTCTATGCTTGAAATAATTATGAAAGGGAGGGAGAAAAAGCTTCAAAGAACCAATTTTTGGATGCATTGATTTTTTTGATTGGTTTTATTTTGTGTTCGATTTCGTTGATTTCTGCTCTTGATTTTTGTTATTTCTTTCTTCCTGTCTGTGGTGCATGTTAGGGTTTACTTGTTGTCCTCTCAAGGTTGTTTTTTAGCTGGCAGTGGTTGAGGGGAATCATTCACTAAAATTGTGTTCTTTCTGTATTTCTAATGTAGGCAACCAGAGCTATAAACTTCCCTATCTCTTGAGGGACTGCACTGTAGTGTAAAATGTCCCATAGTTTGTTTTGTGTTGTAATTATCAATTGGTTAATTCAGTTCCCAGAGAAGGAATTTTATTTCTTATATTTCGTTTATCTTCCGGACCCATTCATTAGTCAAAGAGCGTGTTAGGAATTATCTCCGACTGTGGTTCTTGTAATAGTAGGATCTTATCCTGGATGTGTGTAATTGAGCGTATTGCAGGGGCAACGGTGGTCGAATAAAATGCAAATGAAATTTGTAGATATTTTTGTAGTTGGTGGGATTTTTTTACTGTGTCCCCAAAAGGAATGGAGATATGATTTTTGGAGAATGTTCTTTGGGGTGTTGAGTAGAAAGTGGATTCTCCGGGTATTAAAGATGGAATTTTTTGGTAGAGAATTTATCTGTTGAGAAGAATCCATTTGGGTAGTATCGATATCATTCAGGGTCAAGATGTCGCTCGGTTTTCTAGATTCTTGGTCCGGGGTTGACCTGTCCATAAGGTTCATGGGGAGTGGATTGATTACCTACGAAATGAGTGATAAGTTTGGTTAATCGGGTGCCTGGAGTCACTGGAAGAAATGGTCTTTAATAAAAGTTTTGGGGTGTAACCAGAGTTTTGGCCATCTGTAATTCTTGGAGTGGACATCTCTTCATGGGGTCCCCCATTGTTCCTTTGATAAATATGTAAGGGCCTTCTATTTAACTCATTCTCACCTTCTGATATTCTTTTAACCTAAAATGAGCGAGGGGGGACGGAGTGGGGAAAATCGCAATCCAAGGCGGGCTGGGGTGGGGACGAGGGGCTTGATATGTGGTGCCATCCGGTCACTTTAAGTGGGACCTAAAAGCCGGGAGGGGGAGAAATGTGGGTTTCTTGTAGAAACAGCATATAGATGGGTTCGGTTTCCTAATCCAATCGCCCCAGGCCCGGTCTTATGGATTGGGGAAGTATTAATCACAGTTAATAAATTAAGTATATAAATGGAAGATGTTGTTAAGCCGTATCACTTATCACATCAAAGTTATCCCAGGTGCATTTTTTGGTCTGGATAATTGCTACTATCTGTGGTTAATGCTATTCGTAATTGCCTCTTCTAGGTGGGACCACACGATAATGGGGGCTGAATGTTCTTCGGGCCACTTTGGAATAGCTTCAGAGTTCTCTGAGGGGTGATCATGGGTTTTCTGGACATGTATGGGATCATCTGGTTTAATGAGTATGTCATGGAAAGATTTTCTCNCACGCATATGGCGGCTAAGAAAGCGTCTTTTTTTTTTTTTTTTTTTTTTTTGTCATCTTTTTTTTTTTTTTTTTTTTTTTTTTCCCCAGCTGACCTGGAACAACTCACTCTGTAGACCTGGCCCTGGCCTTGAAATCATAAAGATCTGCCTGCCTCGCCTCCCAAGTCCTAGGATTAACAGACCAAATCCTTTAACTTACCAGTTCCAAGGGGGAATGCCTGACGACCTTCTTCTAACCCTTCTGTAGCAATGGCGTGCGACCATTGGATGCATCCTACCTATAACCCTAACCTGTTAAGCACAGTATATACATAAACAATAAAAGCGGCAACAAAAAAAAAAAAAATAGATAACTCATGCCACAAATATCTGATACAGTTTCTATTTAATACTTTCATTTCCTCAACTTTGAAAAGAGTAAAATGGTACGGCTATGGTAATCACCAGTTTTGCAATAACGGCGGTGTTTGTGCGGATAAGATAAATAAAATAGAATGACCAAATACAACATTTATGAATGTGAATATATATCATGATGTATTTCCCAAATTAAAAGTTAATGGCTATAAAATCTATATTATGCTTTGTCGCGCTCTCATGTCAGTAAGGAGTAAAGGTTATTATTCCTGGAGGTAAATTAGCCAACCCATCGAAAGGAACACACCGCCCTGAAGCTCATTCAAGAGAAGTCCAAAGATCTGATCATCTCCAGATAAAAGTAAATGAGACTGTTTTGCCCTTCTTTCTCTGGAGTCGAGGGCCGCACTTGGTGTTGCCCTTTTGTTGTAAAGGTCTACGGGGAACAATCTGTGGAAGAGGGAGGCGTGGTAGAATATAAAAGCTGGGCCACTTTGGGGGGTGAATTAATGGAATACTATGCAGAATATAGGAAGCTGGGAACTCGTTCATTGATATGCACATGATTGATATCATACAAGTCCACCCTCCAGCTGGTTACCATATCGATGGGCCGGTCAGGTCGTCTATATACATTTGGGCATTAATGCTTGCTTGCAATTTGTTTTCACAATATAAGGATAACTATTGTATGCATTACTTTATTATACTTCATTATTAAATAATTAAAACAAATAACATAAAGAATTTAAAAAAGAAGAGTTACATGGGCAATGGAAAATTCCACGTTATATTAAAGAATTTACATCTAATGCTTAACTCTATGTATGGTCAAGTTAAAAATGAAGATTTGTCCTTCATCCTAATAACTCATATTCAGTATAGTATCTAACATTGAATTAATAAGTATAAGGAAAGATTCTTCGTGGAATGCCATGGGCTGTATGGGAGCAAACCCGAACTCTCATTAGATTGGAAGGATTTAAGAACAATGGAAAGTACAGGAATCCATAGCAATGAACTTTCAATTGGAAAAAAGGGGCTGTTCCTTTTTGAAAACTTGTTGCTACGAGAATTCTCCTGGTGGGGGGTGGGTCCTCCCCTTAGCCCCTGGTTACTAGCATCAGGTCAAGAGCATGAGCAAGACATCTCCATATTTAAATTTTTGAGAAATACCAAGAGTTTTGATATTTAAAGGATTGCCTACAAAGGGATGGAGATAAGCACACACACACTGGCCGAAAAGCTGTTCTCCCGCTTTCTCCCAATCAGTGGCTACGACTCGGAGGGTCCTCTAGGTCATGTAGGATTCCTTAAATAGACCTTCATATCTTCGCATGAATGAACAATTAGGAAAATGATCAAAATGACAGCCACTATAGTGGAGTTTTTTTTATTGTGTGTTTCCTCATAACGAGGGCGTCATCTCGCCGCGCTTCGTATGGTCTTGCACGGGACAGTAGCTGTGCGCTGTCGAGAACGGTCGATCGAGTTCGGTAGGATGGCCGAGAGGCGGGGCCGTGGGAAGAGTACTGATACAGAAATGAGATCCATAGAGACGCGACTTTGGTTTCATTATGGCCTTAGTTACCAAGGAGTGAGGATTGAAGGGATATAAAAGAGGCAAGTACCACCAGCGTACAGGGGGGATTTGTTTTGTTCACTCAGTGAGCAGATCGTACCGTAGCCATGACATCCACTAATTGCATCGCTTCTATCAATGGATACTCGGGGCGCCAGCAGGAGCTGCACCACTGGGCATTAAAAGAACAGGAAAAGACTTGCTGAGACGCACACGCCGACAATTCTCATCGTATGGAGTTTCTGCACATAAGATAATACCTCTAGAGCTATTATGGTCCTACTGATTGTGCAACGTATAGCCAACCTTCCGAAGCGCTGGGAAGACCACCCTAGCCATCTCTGTGTATGAGCCACTTATTATAGAGAGTAGGAGGAGCACCAATGGTACTCGGGACACTGTCAATTCCAGCCGACCATGTAATCTACCCACTTAGTCGAAAAAGTTATGAACTACCAGACTACTCTGCGCGATCTGATTAGATAAGTATGCAACATTATCTATACTATGAAGAAATCTACGGAGACTAGCATATGACTCATATACCAGACCAAAAGAGACATATACCTGCCCAGTGAGCAAGATGGAAGCGGAAGTGAGTGCCGATACCCCCCTTATATAGGCTTGCCCATTCAAAAAAAATGGATATTATTTCATCAAACAGACACATGCGGATAAGTTAGGCACTATATCTAAGAGACCGGTCGCATAGTCAAAACTACTTAAGTCCATGATTTTTTGGAAGACAACTATATACTTCAATCTAAAACTTCATCACAGCCCTTCAGACCACAACACACGTTGACCTCCATCCTTAAGGGCCTTGATATTAGATCGAGCCTCCACCTCCATAAGATTTAACCCAAGGCGTACATGCTTTTCCAAATTTTTTATGAAGCATTTCTTGTCTGAGAAAGGTGTTCTCGGAATCCCACTTGAGAATAAACTGCCCTCCTCTTCTGCCTACACGTAGGCTAATCTTGAGACCAAACTTAAGTCGACTTCTCTGATAGAAGTGTCCACCAGATAGAACCATGGCCACTGTGACCTCTTTATTAGAATACACCCTAACGAGGCCACACGCCCAAAGACTTAGGTTGGAACAAAGATCCAATAACCATTGTCCCCAATCAAATCTTAGCGAAAGAACTCTGATTTCATCTGTCCCTTCCTAGAGTAGCTGCAGGATTTCATAGGTTAAAGGAAGAACACCGAGAGCTCACAAATTCCCTGCGGTCTATACATTGTCGATCCCAGATCAAATAAGCGCGACATAAGAAACACACGTCTCTCTACTCAGAACTACAATGCTACGTATATCGTTCAACGTTTCCACTTAACTATTATGACTATTATTTTAATCAGCCTAGTAGAGAACTTACGGCGCAAAAAAGTTGCGCCTTTGGTCTATGCTGTCCTATTGAAGAGAGAAAATTCTCGTGCGCATAATTCCTCTCAGTTTATCTTCACCAGTCTCCTCTTTCTCATTCACTTCTTATAATTTAGAAAACAGGGCTTTAAATTAATCACCCCATCTATCCAGTTCTCCCTGGTGGATGCGGGGAGAAGACACACTTCTGCGGAGATTTCTCAGGTCAAATCTTTCACAGATAAATATAAAAATATTTTCTGATTTATTATAATATGTTTCTGTTACAGGTACATTCACAATAGATAACAAGCAGCAAGATTTAAAGTTCACAACCATTATAAAGCTATCTAACAAATCTAACATACAAAGGACCAGATTTCCAGTTACCGGTCAGCATCTCAGAATGAGAGTCATAAACTATTCTTATCGATACCGTGACATGTTTAATTCTTTAAGTGTCTGTGAGTCGACACTTGTAAGCAGCATAATTGAGGAGTAATCAAATAAATATAAGATACACACTCATTTCTATGCGGTTTAATGAGTGCTAACTAGTTCTTTACCCGTGAGCAAGAATTTCACAAGTCCTTCACAATGTGAAATTTCCACTTTGCAGATTAAAATCATTTACCTGAATTATCGCACCGCAGTCAAGATAAGAAAAGTTGTGAGAGATCATAATGTGCGCTCTGTGCGTAACTGTCTTTGGCTATGTGAAGAGGCTCATACACGGCTGCATGTATCTAGCAGTAAATAAGAGTCTTGTGGGTAACGATGCCCTCAGGTAGTGGTATGGCTGGTAGGTGGCAAGTTTATAATCCAAGCCCTTAGAAGGGTTCTCTCACACTGACTCCATTAGTGGTTGTGAGTTTAATGTTCCCACCAGCAGTGGGTAAAGTGTTCCCCATTCCCCACAACATCTCCCAGGACTTGGTACATTTGTTTTCTTATTGGACCTGAATGATATCTTAAATGGTTTGTTAATTTGCATTTTTAATTATGAGAATAGAACACTTATTAAGATGTTTCTCGTCATTCTAATTCCTCACTTGTGAAGTCTCTGTTCAGCCTTTGCTCCATCTATTGATGGGTCATTTGAGTTTTTTTCTTTGTTCTTTTGATAAGGTTGTTGATTTCGCGAAACTCATACTTAGTGAATATGCTCTTTAGATTGTACTGTGGCAGAATTTCTTCCTCACTTGTGGGTTTTCTCTTATTTCTGAATTGTTTCTTTGGATGTCCGAACGCTTTTGAGATGTTAATGTTCCATTTGTCATTGTGATCTTATTCTTGCACTTGCTGTCTGGATTTAGAAAGTCTTTTCCTACACCTATGACCTGAAGTCTTCTGCCAACTTTTTCCTCCATCACCTTCAGAGTTTGGGGATTTTCACTTCAGGTCGATCCAATTTGGGGTGGACTTTTGTACAGGGTGAGGGTAGGGGTTTAACATTAATTCTTCTAAAAATGGGATACAGTTTGGCCAACACACACTTGCTGGAAGATGCTTGTCCTCCATTTGTCTCTTGGCTCCTCTTTAGGTCAACAATCGAGAATGTGAAATTGTATGTTGCTCAGTGTTTGGATCTTCAGTTTGTTCCTTTGGTCGACAGGTCTGGTTTTGTTTTAGCCCAGTATCGAAGGCACTGATGCTTTCTTCAATGAAGCGGGAGCCCTGGTAAGTGCATATGCTTGAAGTCAGGTACAGAAAATCCGACGCCTGCAATTGCCTTCCTCATGGTAGCTTATGGCTGGAATCAGCGAGTCTTCTTTTTGCATTATGAAATTAGGTACTTTCATTCTCAGAGCCTGTGGAGAATCGCTTGGGGATTTTATTTGTTATTGCATTAAATCTGTACAGGAGTTTTGGTATGGATGCACATTTTTTTCTATATTAATTTTTTTTTTTTTTTTTTTTTTTTTTTTTTTTTTTTTTTTTTTTTTTTTTTTTTTTTTTTTTTTTTTTTTAAAGTTTTTTTTTATTGTAGAGCTCTTTAATGTTTTTTTAGGTTTATTCCTAGGTAATTTATTTTTTTTGAGGGCTATTGGAGTGGGATAGGTCTCCGATCTTCTTCAGTGTGCTTGTTGTGGTAGTCGTCAAAGAGAGGCTATCTGGTTATTTCTAGGTATTTTGGTACCTGTGCAACTTTCGAACTCTTTTATTTTAGGAGTTTCTGTGGGGTTTTTTTAAATTGCATCTTAGTAATAATCATAATATCAGCAAAAGACGGATAACTTGACCTCTTCTTGTCCAAATAGTCTCCTTTAATTTCCTTTTCAATAATTTGCCTTATTGCTCTAGCAAGTGTTTCAAGCATTTTATTGAAGAAGAGTGGTGAAAGGGGCAGCCTTGCCACGTAATTTTAAGGATGCTCTGCTGTTTCCTCCATTCAGGATTAATATGGCTGTGGAAAAATGGATTTGATTCATTGAGGAATCGAACCCCTCAATCAATTCCCTCTAAATTAAGCGATGAGGATGCTGGATTATAATTTATAGCATCAATTGGAGATGTTGGTTGTTTCAGTCCATTTAGTTGTTCATATATTTTAATGATTTAGTAGTTTAACCATCCCTGCATCTCTGGTATGAATCCAACTGGTCCATGAGACAACTTCCATTGAGTGGGTCGTATGCAGTTTGAAATATTGTTGATAATTTTTGCATCTATGTCATTAATGAGATATGCGGTCTTATATCTTCCTTTTTGGTTCGGAAATGGTTTTGTACAAAAAATGCATCGGCTCATAGAAGGATTTTGAGGAGATTCTCCCTCTGATTGTAGGCTTCTGAAACAATTATCAGTAGTAATGGTTGTAGCTCTTTTTGAAATTGTTTTATAGAATTCTGATTGAAAAACTGGGCTTTATATTGTTGGGTGTTTTCTTATTACATCTTCATTTCTTCATATATATATGGGCCTGTTTAAGCGTTGATCTCTTCTTGGTTGAACTTTGGTGATGCCAGATCTTTTCAGATATTCATCCAATTTCCCTTAGGTTTTCAAACTTAATAAAACATAGGTTTTGGAAGTATTCTCGCATATGATATGTGTTGCATCCTCTTTTCAATTGAGTCCTGGTAGTGATACATTTTCCCATTCGCAGGTGGAGGAAATAATTTGGAGCATTACCTTCTCTTCTTTTGTTAAGCTGGGCTTTAGAGGTAACTGGTCCTTATCTGTGTTTATCCTCTCAAAGAAGCAACTTTTTTGGATGCATTGATTTTTGTATTGTTTACTTCTTCGTGTCCTCTATTTCAGTTAGCATATCTGCTTTCCCTGAGATTTTCAAGCCTGGTTATTACAGACTTCTTCTGTCTGTTGCCATTAGTTAACTTGTTGTCTCTCAAGTGTTTTTAGCTGCAGTGTTAGATCATTCACTTGTGCTCTTTCTGTTTTTCTAATGTAGGCACCCAGGGCTATAAACTTCCCTCTTAGGACTGCTTTTAAAATATCCCATAGGTTTTGTGTATTGTATTATCATTGTTATTCAGTTCCAGGAATGATTTTATTTCTTTATTTCTTCCTTGACCCATTCATTATTCAGGAGCGTGTTGATTAGTCTCCCTGTGTTCTTGTAGATAGTAGGTCTTATCCTGGTGTTGATATTGAGCTTATTGCACTGTGGTCTGATAAAATGCATGAAATTATTTAAATATTTTTGTATTTGTGGAGATTTTTTTCTGTGTCCCAGTATGGGGTTGATTTTGGAGAATGTTCCGTGGGGTACTGAGTAGAAAGTGTATTCTCTGGTATTAAGATGGAATATTTGGTAGATGTCTGTGAGGTCCATTTGGTGTATCATATCATTCAGTTCAGATGTCTCTCTGTTTATTCTTTGTCCGGTTGACCTGTCCAAAAGGTTCAGTGGTGGATTGAATTCCCCTACTATAAGTGTATTGGGGTTAATCTGTGCCTTGAGGTCCTGGAAAATTGTCTTTATAAAGTTTGGTGTACCAGAGTTTGGGACATATGTATTCTTGATTGTGAAATCTTCATGGTCAATTGTTCCTTTGATAAATATGTAGTGGCCTTCTTTATCTCTTCTGATTTCTTTTACTTTGAAGTCTATTTTGTCTGATTTTAAAATAGCAATACCTGCTTTCTTTTTGGTACTATTTGCTTGGAATATTTTTTTCCATCCTTTCACTTTAAGGTGGTGCCTATCCTTGAGGGTGAGATGTCTTTCTTGTAGACAGCATATAGATGGGTTCTGTTTCCTAATCCAATCTCCCAGTCTCTGTCTTTTGATTGGGGAGTTTAGTCCATTAATATTTAAGGTTATAACTGAAAGATGTGTATTGCTTCCTTTCACATTATTATCCATTTGCATTTTTGGTCTTGATTTCTACTTCTGTGGTTATGCTTTAATTAATTTCTCTTTCTAGGTGCCCAGAGATAATTGCTACTTTCTTCTGCCCTTTGAATAGCTTCAAGATTTCTCTGAAGGGTTGGTTTTCTGGACATGTATTGTATCATCTTTTTTATGTATGTCATGGAAGATTTTTCTCTCTCCTTCAACTATAATCAACATGTTTGCTGGGTATAGTAACCTGGGTTGGCATCTATAGTCTTTTAACACTGGAATGCTTTGCTCCACATTCTTCTTGCTTTCACAGTTTGCACTAAGAAGTCAGTTGTAATTCCGATAGGTTTCCCCTTATATGTAAATTGTTTTTCTCTTGTGGCTTTCAGAATTTTGTCTTTGTTTTGGGTGTCTAGTGTTTCAAGTACGATATGGCGTGGGGAGTTTCTTTTCTAATCTTGTCTGTTTGGAATTCTATGTGCTTCTTGTATTTGTATTGGTTTGCCTTTTTTAGTTTAGGGAAATTTTCATCTACTATTCTGTTGAAGATCTGATCAATGCCATTCGCTTGGGATTCTTCTCCTTCCTCTATTCCTATGATGTGGAGGTTTGATCTTTTCATAGTGTCCCACAATTCCTAGTTGTTCCACTTTTGTGTATTTTTTAATTTTTCATAATCTTTCCTTGAGGTTTTTAGTTGTTCTGTGTTATCTTCCAGGTCTGATATTCCTTGTTCTGCTTCCTCCATTCTACTTCTGAGGCTTTTTCCCTTCCTTTCCTCTTGATTGGATGAGTGTTTGGTTTCCTTTTTCATTTCCTCTTCTGATTTCTTTAGTATTTCTACTTCCTTTTGGAGCTTCTCAATCTCTTTCTGTAGCTCTTTGCTTTGCTGGTTGGTTTCCTTTTTTATTTCAACATGGGATCTTTTCAGTGTTTCCACTTCCTTCTGGAGTTTGTCATTTTCTCCCTCTAGTTCTTTCTGACATTTGTCAATCTCTCTTTCTAGATCCTTCTTGAGTTTTTCATTCTCTGTCCTTAGATCTCTGACTTGTGTTTTATATTCTTTGATTTCTTTGAATATGTCTGAAATTGTTCCTCTAAGATGTGTGTCCCGGGCCATCCCCAGGGGGATCCCACTGTAGGAATCTCCCACAGGGTTGGTAGAGCTTGGTGTGGGATTATCCTGCACCTTTCCCATGTTGTCCCTTTGTCATTTCCCTGGCATGTGGGTTTCTCTTTGCCTGTATTCCATGCAAATCCCAAATGCCTCTTCACTATGTTGAAGGCTTGCCTTCTTCAGATTCCTTTGTTATTTGTTTGTTCGTTTGATTTGTTTTTCTCCTTATTTATGGAGTGTTGATTTGTCTAAGTTTTAGGCTTTCTATTGGAAATCTAACCCACTCTTCCCTTTCTGTTCTGAAGGTTCTCAAAAGAATCCACTTGGACACTCCCTCAGCAATTCCAGTTGGAGGCTGGGGGGGAAGATATGCCTGTTTAGCTCGGGCCCCAGTACTCTGTGCTTCAGGTGGTCCTGGGAAATCCGGTATCTAAGCTCTGTGAACTCCGTGATATTTTAAGTTTATGCTGTTATACTTTTATGTGTCAGGAGTTCTGCCTGCTTCTCCTGTCTTGCTTTTCTATCTTGCTAACTGTTGGTTTTGTAGTTTGTTTTATTGTTGCTGCTTCTGATAAGGCCATCTTATTGTTTCTGGGATACAATGTCTGCTCACTGTGAATGTAGAGCACAGTTAATTTGTGTGCTTTATTTTTACTTCTAAATTTTGTTTTGCTCCATATGTTGTTTCTGGATCATCAAATTTAGTTCTATTCACTTCAGTGGATTTGCACAGCTGCCTTTCATGTTTGGGGCATTTCTTAATTGTATAGGGACCCTTACCTAAATGGAATACTGAGGACTGAGGCACTAGGAAGCTAAGCAAAATGTCTCTGTGTGGAAGTAGACCGTCAATAAGAGCATTCTCTCACTGTATAATAGGGCCTGATCTTTTCACCAGGAGGACTTTCAAACAATAATATCTTCAGATCTATCCAGAGTCAGCCAATTTCTAAGCAGAGAACATCCAGTCTGCCCTTCCAGAGTGGGGCATGTCTCTGGCTGCAAGCAGTGCAGGAACTATAGGGCAGAGGAAAGTCACAGGGATCTATGCATCCCCCACTTCAGAAAGCAGCCTTTCCCTTCACAAGTAAGGCAACTGTCTTGCTAAATACCAGGTATCATCTTGCTAAAGAAATCTGCTTTGTTTCTTATTCTTTATTTCTTTTTTTTTTAAGAGAACTTTAGGGGGACATCATTCATTTTTTTATTCATCAACTACATGACAAGAACTTGCACTGAGTGGATACTATTCTAGACCAAAGGGCTCAAGGAATAGGCATGCTGTTAGCCTCATTAGACTAGGGTGATAGGCCAACTAACAAACAACACAGTAAGCATCCCATGTACTGAGAACTTTATATTGATGACATACTTCACAACTACCTGAATTTTTGAAAGAGTTGTGCTATAACCTGAATAAAATAAAAGTTAGCATTAGAAAGTTTAAGAATTATTTAATATTTTGAAAGAAAAATGTAAAAGCAATAAATTAAATATACTGAATATTTATTCCATATAATGTTTGAAAAATAAGTGGTGAGCTTAATATTTTCAATTAATTTGAAAAATATCTTCAATACTTTTTCTTTCATCCTCATTTTTACTAGTTCTCTGACCACTTCACACAATTATTTTGACTATACTTCCTTTCCCCAGCTCCTTCCAGGCACACCACTCCCCACCCCAACCCTATTCCCTATCCACCCAGTTTTGTGTCTTATTTTTTTTCTTTCTTTTCTGCAAGAAGATACACTTGAATTTCACTTCAAATCACAAACAAAAGGAATCAAATCCACATTCTAAAAGCACAAAGAAAAATCAACAACATGGGAAAAGCAAATAAGAAATCCCCACCAAATACTATCAGTCCTATAGAGGTCTCCAACAATGAGATCTCTCTGGAGGTAACCCAGGACACAGATCTAGAGATATATAGATGGATAGATGGATAGATAGATAGATAGATAGATAGATAGATAGATAGATAGATAGATAGATAGATAGATAGATATTTGTTCTGATCTGTTGGGGTTTTTTTTTCCTTTCTCTGATCCATCCTGGAGGTGGGTCCATTACTCTGACCCATCCGGGAGATGGGTCCTTTGCTCTCTGATCCATCCTGAAGGTGGGTCCTTTACTATCTGATCCATCCTGGAGGTGGGTCCTCCACTCCCTGATCTGTCCTAGAGGTGGGTCATTTGGTCTCTGATCCATGATGGAGTTGGGTCCCTCATTCTCTCCCAGGAGGAGGGAGGAGCCAGCACTAAAACCAATGTGGCCCACACCTTTAATCCCAGAACTTAGGAGGTAGAGGCAGGTGGATCTCTGTGAGTTCAAGGCCAGCCTGGTCTACATAGTGAGTTCCAGGACAGCTGGGGCTACAGGGAGACCCTGTCTCAAAAAGACCAAAAAAAAAAAAAAAAGTGCAAACGTCACATAGAAACCTACTACTGTAGAAACTTCCCCAAATTTTACATTTAAGTATAAAAGAGAACTCTGTTTTCAACAAGATTTAACATCCCTCACAGGCCCCCAGTCACTCGTGTTCACCCTTCCTCTCTGCTTTCAGAGGTCCCCAAGGCCGGGGTCCCCAGAAGCTTTCTGTGGCTCTACAGCAGCAATCATCACACTGTCTATCTTAGCCCTCTGCAAGTTCTCCATTTCCAATTTTGATGCTCCATAAACTTAAAATTTTGAAAATGCTCTCATGGGTCTGGAGAGATGGCTCAGTGGTTAAGACCACTGGCTGCTCTAGCAGAGGACCTTACTTTGGTTCCCAGTATCACCATGGTGGATAACAGCCCTCTGTAGCTCCAGTTTCAGGCAATTCAACAGACTTTTCTGATCTCCATGGGCATTGTACAATACAGGTGTACTTACATACATGCAAAGCAAAACACTCATGCACATAATTAAAAAAAAATAGGCTGGGTGTGGTGGTGTACGCCTTTAATCCCAGCACTCGGGAGGCAGAGGCACATGGATCTCAGTGAGTTCAAGGCCAGCCTGGTCTACAGAGAGAGCTTCAAGACAGCTGGGACTAAAGGGAGACTTTGTCTCAAAAAGACCAAAATAAATAAATTAATTAATTAATTAATTAACATGTTCTTAGGTTAAGTTTATCTCTTCTCTCATATTATTTTTAGCTACATGAATTTTAAACCATTCTCCCCCATAACAGGGCTTTCTCAAGGCGAAAACATATTTACTTTGTCATATTTAGGAGAAATATTACAATGTATCATTCTAGGTCCTGGCAGAAAACATTTACTGAATTCAAGTAGGATAACTGAAGAAATTTTAATGAAGGTATGCAAAGGATGGAAAAGCACTCAGGCTGATGGCAGGAGCCGTCACTATACCTCAGAAGGATGAACAGGATAGAAAAGCCACCAGAACTTACTACAAACATCTCAAGAAAAGAGCTATTAGACAGAACATGTGCCTATGGTATCTTTTCAAAACAGTACAATGTTTCACTGTTTCCTATATCTAGCCTCTTCACAATATGGTTTTATAATCCATTTCACTGGAAGCTAGAATCTAGTTTGTCTACTTTCTCCATCTCAAGAATATGGAATGACTCGGTGGTTGGAATTCATTTTGTTTTTCTTATCAAGCCTTCCCCATTGTACAGTGGAAGGATCACTGACATGGAGCAAATTCAACAGATTCTCTTTCTTTTCAGTTTAAGACTGAATTAGACACATAGGAGGCAACATGAGATTATACAAAAGGATAGATAAGTAAGGCAGAAGTACTTAATCTCTTGACTTATGGCTTCATTTGGTTGTTTCCCTTAATTAAAAGCTTGTACCAGTCAACCATTACTACATAACAAACATTTAACAGTTTAGTGATTAAAAGAGATCATTGTTTTAGCTCATAATTTTGTATGGGTCAGTTGGCTAGTTTCCCTTGTTTGAGTTCTACTTGGCTGCCCATTTTTAAGTCCTCAGTATGTTTTTAAGATGGTGGATAGCTGGCTAGTTAAGGATTATTTCTCTTCAGAATCTTTCTGTTGTTAGTTCGGAAAACATGGCAGATGGAGACATTCATTCATTTCTCATCCAGCAAGCTGGCTCAGGGTTATTCTCAGGGAGTCTGGGCAGGTGCTTGGGTGTATGGAGGCCTCATGCCACTACATTTCTATTATTAATTACCTTTCTCATTGCTAGGACAGAATACCTGGTGCTAGAAACTCAAAAAGGGGGGATTTGCTTTATCTCACAGTTTTTGAAGTATCATCCCATCATGACCAGCTCTTTTGATTCTGAGCCTATGGTAAGGCAAGATACCATGGTGGCCAGAGCACATGGAGAAGATGATTGCTCTCGCCTCACAATGGACAAAGGGCACAGTATAACACAGCAGACCAGTATTATGAAAGGGCCAGGACAAGGCATATCCCCCAGGACTTGACCCCAGTGAATGATTCCTCTACCCAGGCCCTTTGACCATTCTGTCACCTCAAAAGTCTCTTCAAACTTTGACTTCATTGGCGGATTGAACCATTAATTAGTCCAAAATTCTCTTGATCTGGTTGTCTCTGAGAACACTTTCACAAACACACCCAGAGGTATGGGTTACCAATCCCACAGGCATTTCTCAATCCAATCATGTGACAATGGTGATTAACCATCACAAAAAGATCATGTTTATTCCAAATATGATAATGCTCATAGGACTTTCTTATAAGAACATAAGCTAAGGATTAATGCCCAGTGAGCACACGCACACACGCATACACACACACACACACACACGCACACACACACGTATATATAATATATATATTATATATAATATATATATATATATTAAGTGAGAAACTATATGTCCAGGTGAGAGGAAAGTAGAATCATTAAAACATTATAAGTCTCAATTATGCAAAAATGCAGCTAATCAAAACAAAATTCAAATAAGCATAATTGCAGTCATGTTTAACATTTACAGAGAGAAAACTCTGGTATTTAGTTTGGATTAGACATAGCTGAAAGCAATAGAAGGTTGTGCTCTTTTACAGGATGAATTAAATAAAATAGAAATCTCTCTCTCAGCATACTTAGAAGCTAGATGTGGACAGTTCAGAACCATGAAGATCACCCGGATTCATCCTAATGTGTTGTTTCCCACATCTTCTGTGTGTTCTACAACATAGATTCAGAGAACCTCTCAAGCTCCAGTCCTCATATTTTCATGCTAGCCAGAAAGATGCAGAAAAAGGAATGGAAAGACATAACTTTTCCCCTTAATTTATATGTACTGCTTTTATTTATGTCCTATTTCTCAGAACTTAGTAACATGTTGGCCCCTAGCTATAATTAATAAGGTTGAGAAACACAAACTTTATTCAATTTTACCATATGACCAGTTAAGGGGAAAAAAATCAGACAATAAAGGACTACCAAATAAGTAGCCTGTACCTCAGATTTTATTAACTAATGTTAATTGCTTGGCTAACAGCCAACTTCCAGGGTCCTGTTTATAATTAATACCTACCCTACCTGACAGCCTATATGCACCAAGTCACAACTGAAGTACTCACTGATGAGCAGACTGATGATGCTGAGCCTGTGAACATGCTCAATTATCAAAGATTCATTTCTCTATAATATCCCTAAAATAAGCAAGTAGACAAGAATGGTTTTGGCTTGCTTTGTAGAATAGAATAGAATATTTCAACAACAAGAAAGCCTTCTATTTAATACATTATAAGCACAAGAAATAATTTAGCTGCAAGTTAAAGAATAGGCTTAATCTCTGTAGAAAATGATTTCTCTTTTACATAAAACCCTAGCACTGGATATTCCAGGATCCAGGAGTGAGTCTCTGAAGACACATGATGCCAGGCACCTGTTAATCAGAGAGTGTACTAGGAACCTGTATTTCCAGAAGCACCTGTAGTAAGTTATTCTAAGGCTGTTAATCTACAAAAAGAAGGCAGCATGTGTCCTGAGCTACTACGAAGATGCTAGTAGAACTCGATTTATTGATTTCCAGATTTGTTTTCCTAGGAACACAGAAACCTTTCTTCACTGTGTATTTATTAATTCCCCAGGAGAATTCTAGCATGGTCTTAAGAGATCAAGTGCAAGCACAGTGCATTACCCCTGGGTACTATTTACCCTCTGCTAAAGTACTGGCCTCTGAACCAGAGTTTAGGAGTCATTATTTTAAAATAAAAGTACAGTTGTTTAACCTGAGCTCATTGAAAAGTCTATTGAACAATCTCCCAGTTGATGCACGCTTACTGAATCCTGAATTTCAACAGAGAATATATTGGTGGCTTTGGAGCTGTAACAGAGCTGGGGGTATAAATTGATGGGTAGGGTAAGAGATAAGACTCTACTTTAAAAATTATTAGCCTACAGAAAGGAAGAGTCCTTAAGCCAATCACAAATCAGGTTTTTGACAGTCTCCTTCAAGTCCCTTCTTTACAATGGCAGGCATCATTAAATCCCAGGAACCCCTGACAGCTTGACAAGCAGTCACACAAGATTCCTGTTCATTCCTGAAGACCCCATTCTCTGGGAGTAAAAACACTGGCTAGCCTGGTGACTCTGAATGAGAAATTTGGTAAAGAGTATTTTGCTTCACCTTGAGTGATTTCTGCCTAAGAAATTATCAATGTTATAATATTGAGACATTTAGAGAAGCAGTGACAAAGATTTGATTAAAACTTCTAATTTTTCCTAACAAGAGGCAAGCCTCTATATGAAAACTAAGAAGGGGTTTGGAGCTCAGACGGGTACACAGACAGTGGTATCGACCTTTTATGAAGGTTCTCCCTTACCAGAATTTGAAATGGCATTAATTAAGGAAGATTCCAATGGGTTAGTGCCTAGCAACTCCCTATCTGCTTATATTTGTGATGTTTCATTAGCCAAAGCCAGTGAAATCCAAAGTCAGTGTGGGAGAGAAATCCATAAGTTCGTTGGCACTGAAGGGCGTGACTCACTGGAAATAGTTATGCCAGCCATCAACCACATGGCACAATATTGCCCACCCACTTGTCCAAAGATGTTGACTGCTAGTTTATCATCTAGAGTGGAAACTATCTTGAACAAAGGAGTTAAAAATCACAGTGGTGGGGGAGCTGGAAAGGGATGGCAGCTCAGCCAACAATGTGCTTGCTCTTTAAATGTGAAATGACCCCGAACAGGCTCAGGAATTTGAACACTTGGTCCCCAGATGGTAGTGCCATCGGGAAAGTTATGGAACCTTTAGGAGGCACAGACTTGGTGGAAGAAGTCTGTCACTGGCGGCGGATTTTTTGAGTTTATAGTCTTGCCCCACTTCTGATTTACTCTCTCTGCTTCCTGTGTATGGATGGAAATGTGATCATCTAGCTTCCTGTTCCAGCCACCTGTTGCCATGCCTCCCTGCCATTATAGACCTCCCCCCAAACCTAAACTCTTTCTTCCATAAATTGCTTTGATCATGATATTTTTTATCACAGCAACAATAAGTATCTAATAGACTCCCAAGCATAGGGACATGAACTAGTCACCAGTACTCATGTTCAATAAATGAATGAATGAATGAATGAATGAATGAATGAATGAATGAATACAAGTTTAACTGGTATACTTTTGTAATCCCAGCTCTCGGGGGTCAGAGACAAGAAAATCCCTGGGCTCAGTAGCCACCTAACCTATTCTAATTAGCAAGCTGTGGGTTCCCAAGAGAAATCTTCTCAGAAAACAAGGAGGACCAGCTCCTGAGGAATGACACCCAAGTTTGCCTGCTGGCCCCTGCACACAGATGTACATGCATGTGCACATATGGAAAATGCTTTACCCTGAAAACAGGTTTAACAAATAAAATATACTCCTTGGTTACTCAAAACAATGAACAGCCCTCTTAACACAAGACTCATTCTTCCAGTGGTGAGCAAAACTAAGAAAGAAAGGACTTGAGAAATGCAAATAACACATTCTTGTGGAATTACTTTCCCTTGTCAGCTGGCGTTTCCCGGTCCTCTGCCCTTCTGGAGATCACGTGCCCACCACTTTACCTCTGTGTAGATTAACACTAGATCCATGGGTGTCTTGCTTCATCTTTTCCTGATATCTAGTGTTGTCACCCATAGTGAGAAACCCATTGTTGTTGAAAAAGAGAAACTCTAAGAATAGGGAAATCAGGCTAGCAAGACTTTGTTTTAGCAGGAAGAGAAAACCAGAAATCCTGAGAGAATAAAGCAATCAAGCAGTATCTGAGGGGAACTCATGGAGCACCTTGTTGGATGATATCTGCCTAAGTTAGTCCTCAGGAAACATGCATAAATCACTTTGTGCCACTCTGTCCTTCTTGAAAATCCCCAGGGACAAGCAAAGCACATACCACTTTCTTCTAAGGTGCTTCAAATTTATCTTCCTAAAAAAGTAACTTCCTAAATTGAATCAAGCACCTCTATTTTTAAGCACATGTGGACATTATTCATAAAATTTTTAATACCAGCCTCAAAAAGATAAGTTTTTCTTGGCGCGGTTTGGGTATCTCATTAAAGGACTTAAAGCCATGATCCCTGTTGCAACCTCACCAGGAACACATCAATAGCTGTTCTGTCAAAGCAAGATCATCTAACTCCAGAGAATGCCATGGAGAAATGCAGTGAGAGTATTTAGAGGGAAGTAGCTTCCTGCTAGTTCTCTGTAGGAGCAAAACTTCCTGCCAAACCTCAGATTCAAAACAGAAGCAGTGAGTACCAAGGCTTAATCCTAAATCCCATTTTGATAGCCTGGGCAACCTAATGCTATCACTAGGTCCATTACTAGTAATGGTTAAAACAAGGATTGACTACCTCAGAGGTGTGAATGTCTGTTACAGTATAAGATCAAATCTTTACCAAGAAGAAAACTGCCCTGGAATGGATAATTCTTGGGTGATCAGGTGATGGTCAAGGATGCCTTCTTCATGCTGTGAGTTTTAACATTAGAAGAACAAGGCTGAATCTTGTTGAATCAATGCAGTCAATATTTTATCCCTGGAATAGTAATTATGGAGTCAACTCTAGATGATGGACAGAATTAAGCCTCATAGAGCAGACTGTCCTTGGTGATTTGCTGTGCCTGATTTACACATCCCAACAAGTAGCTGCTAAGAAACTGAAGGCCAGACCCAGGGCCAGCAACCAGCCCAGGCCCTAGGGGTCTAGCATGTCATTTAAAAAATATTTTATTATGCCCCTCAACTGACGAGTGGATAGAGAAAATGTGGTACATCTACAGAATGGAGTTCTATGCAGCAGTAAAGAAAGATGACATCATGAGCTTTGCAGGAAAATGGCTGGAGCTAGAGGACATCATGCTGAGTGAAGTAACACAGTCCCAGAAAAACAAACGACCAATGGTATCCATCATCTGTGGATGCTAGTGCCAATTACCTAGTTGTAAGTATTTCTTGTGCACAGCCCCTTGAGCTTTTGTCCAAGTAGTTGGGAGAGATGCATATTGGAAACAACAACAACAACAACAACAGAAAGGACTGCATAAAAGAACTGACCGAAATAGTGAACTTCTGCTCAAAACAGTCAACTTCCACATGGAGAATTTTGAAAAAGACTGAGAAAGAGATGAAAAGCATGTTTGGCAGAATACATGAGCTCTGGTGGGGTGGGGGGATAGTGTGGGGGACATGGGTCTAGATTTTATTAGTAACACAAAAAATTAATTAATTAATTAATTAATTAAAATTTTATTGGATTATTGTGATTTCATAAAGAATGTCTCAATCAATCTTAATCATCTCTTCTATACTGCCTTCCTAACTAGCTCCATCCCACCAGTGAAATTCATACATTCTGTCATTTGTGTTGAGGGCTATTGTGTCAAGTTAATGTCCTCATTTGTTCTTCAGCGCATGTTCATGTTCTGAGGACTAGTCAACCTATCTAGAGGCCCTCACATTATGAATATCAGCTCTTTCTCACCCAGAAGCAATCAGCTGCCAATATTTCTTCTGCTAAGATTGGAGTCTATTTCCCTAGTTCTATGCTGGGGTTTTGTTTGCTTGAGTTTGCATGAGTCTTATACATGCTTCCACCAGTGCTGTAGGTGCATATGAGCAAGGTCCCAGGAGCTTGTATTATTCTATTTCCATAAGGTCATGCACCTCTTCCCTGGCTCTTACACTCTTTCTGCCCCTTCTTCTCCAATGGTCCCTGAGCCCTGGGTGGGTAAAATTTAATACAGGATTCCTGTCCAACCACAAGCATTCTGCAGATTCTTGACCAGTTCTGACCTTTTGTGTTCCTGGCCCTCCGTTGCATGAGGGAGCTTCATAAGAGAATTGAGATATTCATTAATGTCCTCTTTAACCCTTGTTCTATGTTTCATGAGCCTTAGGGATAAAGGTTGCATCGTAGACGTGTCACTTAAACTTGTGCAATTCTCAGACAATCTCTCTGTGTGACCAGTTGTGGTACTCTATAATAGTCTCTTTTGGGTGTAAAAGAAACTTCTTTGATGAGGGGTGCCTGGAATACTTGACTATAAATACAAGGATACATATTTTGCATATAGTCTAGCCATGTGAAATCTATGAGGTTTTCTCTAACATCTATAATCTCCCCATCCATGTGCATTTGGCTATGTTTACAGTACCACACATGAATTTGCTACCATGGAGTAGGCTTTTAATCCAATTAGGTAGCTGCTGACCACCCCCAGATAAAAGTCCCACCACTGCAACAATGCCATATGCTGTGCCAGGCACCGATGTGGTTATTTGGTCTTGAAGCTGCTGTTGGAGCATCAGTTATTGTTCTCCCTTAGTAGCTTGAATAGAGCTCTCCAAAGCTATGAGAGCTAGCCTTCCAGGGAAGTGGCTTCCAGGTCTGTTCCAGCTCCATTGCTACAAATCCTGTGTCTAAAGCATATTCTATCTTCAGCAATAGGGTTTTACCTTCGAGTTCTGGGAGCTAACCAAGGGCTGTGGCAATAGCATGTGTGTAATTTGGGGAGTCTCTTGGATTACCCCGACCAACAACTCAGAAGTTTCTCCTGTCTGGCACAATTTCTTGTGTAGCTTTTATCTATATACATGGACTCATGTAGAGATATTGTATGTATAATTTGTCATTAGGTTATTGGACTAATATGATTAACTCTGTATTTTTGCACTAGCTAGGCATTATTTATTCTCTCTCTCTCTCTCTCCCTCTCTCTCTCTCTCTC
>VZQC01015136.1:509099-726842 GCA_009823505.1 Rhizomys pruinosus
TTATCATTGTCATTCAGTTCCAGGAATGTTTTTATTTCTTTCTTTATTTCTTCCTTGACCCATTCATTATTCAGGAGAGTGTTGTTTAGTCTCCATGTGTTCTTGTAGGTTGTAGGGTTTATCCTGGTGTTGATATTGAGTTTTATTGCACTGTGGTCTTTCTGGAGTGGTGGCGGGCTTGTCCTGAGCCCTGCCCTGCTCAGGACACCAATATGGCGTCTGTGCCTGACCGGAAATTCCTTTCTTATACCTGTATCTTGTAGGTTACTGCCATTGTTTTCTTCTAACGGTTTCAGAGTTTCAGGTTTCACATTGAGGTCTTTGATATGTTTGGAGTTGACTTTTGTGCAAAATGAAAGATAAGTTCGAGTTTCATTATTTTACATTTGGAGATCCAATTTGCCAGCACCATTTTTAAGATGCTGTCTTTCCTTCAGTGTGTGTTCTTAGCATCTTTGTCAAATATCAGGTGGCTGATAGTATATGTACTCATGTTTCAGTCTGCAATTATGCCCATTGTTCTTCATGTCTATTTTTGGGCCAGTACCATGCTCTTTCTATGACTATAGTTCAGGAATATAGTTTGAAAAATAGTATAGTAATGCCCCCCTGCATTGTTCTTTGTACTCAGGGTTGCTTTGGCTATTCAGGGCCTTTGTCCTCCCATATGAATTTTAGGATTTTTTTTTCTAATTCTGTGAAGAATGTCCTGGGGATTTTGATTAGCATTGCAGTGAATCCATAAATGGATTTTAGTAGGATGGTCATTTTCATGATATTAATTCTTCCAATCCATGAGTATGGGAGGTCCTTCCATCTTCTGGTGTCTTCCTCAATCTCTTTCTTTAAAGATTTAAAATTTTCATTGTAGAGATCTTTAATGTCTTTGGTCAGTTTACTCTGAAAACCTCTTTTTTGAGGCTATTGTGAATGGATTTCCATGTACTCTTTCTCCAATTGCTTATTACTGGTATATAGAAAGGCTGCCGATTTTTTTGTAGATTAATTTTATAGCCTGCCATTTTACTAAAAATGTTAACCATTTCTAGGGGTCTTTTTCTGGTGGAATTTTCAGCATCTCTTAGGTATAATATCATATCATCTGCCAAAAGAGATAATTTAACCTCTTCTTTTGCTCCTTTAGTTTTCTTCTCTTATCTTATTGCTCTAGCAAGAGTTTCAAGCACTATGTTAAAAAAGAGTGGAGACTCCCCTTGGAGGATTAACTCACAGCAGATGCCACAAGCTTATATCCTCTAGTGGTTAGGAGATGTTATAAGCCACAATAAGAACTTGTCACCCTTTATAGAGAAACCACAATTTGTGGATTAGCATACCATCCAAGCATCTGTGTCTATGCTCACAGCTTAGCTTGACATAATAATTAGTACTGCTTAAATGCCTGTACATCCAATTGCTTGTGCTTTGTTAGTATGACTAAAAAGGTATCATTGGATAAGCTATCGACCCATGAAGGGAAATAACCTGAACAGACTAGAGTGCAAAATGACATCTCCAGAGAAAATAGACTGTTTTGCTTCTCACCTACTTGTGCCCCTTCCCAAAGCCTAGGGAACAAATTGTGGAAGAGGAGGCGTGTAGAATGCAAGGGCTGCGGAGAGATTGGGGTGAATTGTGAGACTACAGCAATATAGACTGGACTCCTAATTGATCAACATGCCTGTGCATACAAGCATCTCCAACTGGACTATGGGAACCTTGGGTTGTTCAAAATTTGGACATCGATATTTGCAAATTGGTTTTACATGAATGTTACTTACATCCATTGCTTATGCTTAATAATTTGGCTCACTTCAAAAAAATGCACCAATTATCTAATTGTACGACAAACTGAGTAACATCAATATCTGAAAACAACTATGTTATTATATTGTAGAATCCCTTAAAAAATAAACAAATAAAAGAGGGAAAAAACATATCTCAATAGATGCAGATAGAAATAAAAATGATAATCCTTTCTGAGGAGGGGCCTATGACTTCAGGAGGGAGGGGTGAAGGGAACATTCCTTTAAATTACAATATTCTATAGCATTTGAGCTTTCATGATAAGCATACAATGATGTTATAAACATTTAAGATTTATAATTAATTTTATTGAGATAGTAGTCAGAAATAAATCCCTGGGGCTGAAGAGATGGCTCAATGGTTAAAAGCACCGGCAGCTCTTGCAGAGGACCAGGGTTCAGTTCCCAGAATCAATAACTCCAGTTCCAGAGGATCCGATGCCCTCTTCTGATCTCTGTGGCACAAGTACACTTACATACATTCAGGCAATACACTTATACATAGAAATTTAAATAAAAATAATAAATAAAATACATAAAAAAGCCCTTACGCAGAAGTAAATAATGACCTCAGACTGCAGAAAACATTTTGTTACCAACAGCAGTGTCCACTAAATGAAGTCATGTGTCCAACACATTCTTTTCAGATCTAGATAATAGAAAAATGTACATTTTCAGCATGTAATTGACTCTTTAATGATGTAATATAATATCTCTTTCACACAAATCAAATAAAAGTCATATTCTTCTTGCTCCAAAAAAAAAAGTGTTCAACATCATTAATAATTAAGGAAATGCAAATTAAAACCACACTAAGGTATCATCTCACTCCAATAAGACTAGCCAACATCAAGAAAACAAAAGACACCAAATGCTGGAAAGGTTGTGGGGAAAGGGGAACACTCATCCACTGCTTGTGGGAATGTAAACTGGTACAACCACTGTGGAAAGCAGTGTGGAGAACCCTTAAAAACTCAGAATGAGCCTACCACCTGACCCAGCCATACTACTCCTGTGTATATACCCACAAGACACATCCTACCTCAAAGACACATAGACAGCTATGTGTATTGCAGCTCTCTTCACAATAGCAAAGAGCTGGAATCAACCCAAAGCCCCCTCAACCAATGACTGGATAACAAAAATGTGGTACATCTACACAACGGAGTTCTATGCAGCAATAAAGAGGACATCATGAGCTTTGCTAGTAAATGGATGGAACTCGAAGCTGCTCTTTCTTTCTTTCAGTTAACTGGGCTAAGTTTCTGTCTATCTTGCTTGTCTTTTCAAAGAATCAGCTCCTGGATTCATTGATTCCTGGTATTTTCTTTGTTGCTATTTTATTGATTTCTGCTCTGATTTTTTTATTTCTTCTAGTCTACTAGGGACTTCATTTGTTGTTGCCTTCAAGGGTCTTGAGTTATTATAATGCTAAGACATTCATTTGTGCTCTTTCTGATATTTTAATGTAGGCACTTAGAGCTATAAACTCCCCTCTTAGAAATGCTTTTAAAGTGTCCCTGGGGGCTGGAGAGATGGCCTAGCGGTTAAGAGCGCCTACTGCTCTTGCAGAGGACCGGGTTCGATCCCCAGCACCCACATGGCGGCCGAGAACTGTCTGAAACTCCAATTCCAGGAGAACTCCAGTTCCAGGGGAATCCGACACCCTCTTCTGACCTCCGAGGCATTGCACGATATGGGTGCACAAACTTGCATGCAGACAGTACATTCATACACATACAGAAATAAATAAAATTAAAAAAAATTTAAAAAATAAAATAAGAATTAAATTAAATAAATATGGCTCTTAGTTTTTTTTTGCGGTGTGGTGCACACGCCTTTAATCCTAGCATTTAGGAGGCAGAGGCAGGCTGATCTTTGTGATTCAAGCCAGCCTGGTCTACAGAATGAGTTCCAGGCCAAGCTGGGGCTACAGAGAGAGACCCTGTCTCGGAAAAAAAAAAAAAAAAAAAAAAAGTGTCCCTGAGGTTTTGTTGTGTTGTGTTGTCCTTTTCATTTAATTCCAGGAATACTTTTATTTCTTTCTCAATTTCTCCTTTTACCCATTCATCATTCAGTAGTCCGTTGTTTAACCTCCATGAGTTTGTGTTTTTACTAGGGCTTCTTCTGGTGTTGATTTTAACTTTTATTGCATTGTGGCCCAATAAAATGCATGGAAATATTGCAACTTTTTTGTATATGTTGAGGTTTGTTTTGCATCCTAGTGTATGGTCAATTTTGGAGAAAGTTCTATGCGGTACCGAATAGGAAGTACATTCTTTGAGGCTTGGGTGGAGTACTTGGTAGACATCTGTCAGGTCCATTTGATATATGATATTGTTTGATTCAGATATCTCACAGGGCTGGTAGAGCTTGGTGTGGGATTATCCAGCACCTTTCCAATATTGTCTCTTCTTCGTATTCCTGGCCTATGGGCTTCTCCTTGCCTGTATTCCAATGTGAGTCCCAAATGCCTCTTCACTGTGTTGAAGGCTTGCTTTGCTTGCCTCCTTCAGATGCCTTCATAATCCCTCCCATTTTTTCAGTTTAAGGTAGTCCCTGTCCTTAAAGGTGAGTTGAGTTTCTTGTAGACAACAATAAGATGGATTTTTTTTTTCCTTAATCCATTCAACCAGCCTGTGTCTTTTGACTGGGTAGTTCAGTCTATTGATATTTAAAGTTATAATTGAAAGATATTTATTGGTTCCAGTCATTTTAAATATCTTTGCATTCTTGGTCTAACCTTGTTTCCACAAGTATACCTTCATTTAGTTTCTTTCTATTTCCCCTTGGGTATAGTTATTCCTTTTTTCACCTCTTTGTATTGCTTCAAGAATTATCTGAACATGAATTTTTTTATGAACATGGTTTTGTGAAGATGAATTCTTTCAGCCTATTCATGTTGTGGAAGATTTTTCTTTCCCCTTCAATTACAATACACATTTTTGCTAGATAACATATTTTATGGTCACATAGAACTGGGGATGCTTTGGTCCAGGCTCTTCTGGCTTTCATAGTTTACTCTGAAAAGTCAGCTGCAATTCTGATGTGTTTTCCTTTATACATGGTTTGTTTTATTTTGTAGTTTTTATTACTATATTTTTGTTCTGTACAGTTTAATGTTTTTACTCTGATATGCCATGGGGAGCTTATTTTCTGTCTATTTGGTGTTCCATTTGCTTCCTGTATTTGTATCGCTGTGTCTTGCCTTAACTTGGGGAAATTTTCTTCTATAATTCTATTGACTATCTGGTCAATACTGTTATCCTGACATTCTTCTCCTTCTTCTCTGCCTATGATACATAAATTTGGTCTTTTTATCGTGTCCCACATTTCCTGCATATTACATTCCTGTTTTTTTTTTCCATAGTCTTCAAACGGTCCAATTATTCAACTTTATTGTTCATCTTAATATTCTGTTTTCTGTCTCATTCATTCTATAAGTGAGGTTTCTCCTGTCATTTGTAATTGGCTTATTCAGATTTTCACTTCACTCTTAATTTTAGCCTGAGTTTTCTTCAAGATTTATATCTTGTTTGCTAATTTAGTCATAAGTTTATCCCTATATTGTTTTAGTTCTTTGAATCAATTTTTGTGTGCTCTTTAAATTCATTGTCATGGCTTCTTTGATCATGTTTATGATTGTTTTTTAAATTATGTGTACTGTTGGGTATGGTGGAGCGCATCGTTAATCCCATCACTCAGGAGGCAGAAGCAAGCAGATCTCTGTGAGTTCAAGGCCAGCCTGCTGTACAGAGCAAGTTCCATGCCAGCTGGGACTAAAACAGAGACCCTGTCTCAAAGAAAAAAAAATTCTGTGTCCTGGGTTATCTTTAGGGGGTTTTCATTGTAGAATTCTTCTATAAGATGGCAGTTTTTTGGTGGGAACATATTATTTGGGGTTTTCATATTTTTTTCATTTAGATTTTGGCATGTGGATTTGTTTTGTTCTTTGTCATTCTGCTGTGAGACTCAAGCCTTCCTTTGTTGAGTTGAAGTCTGATTTTGTTTGTATATTTGATGTACCTTGGTTGTTTTCTTATTGGGTATGAAAAGCTGGTTGGTCTAGGCTTCAGGTTCTCTCTTTTGATTTTTATTGGAGGAAACAGATTAATCTAGCCACTCAGGAGTTGACTAACTCAGAGGCCTAACTCAGGTGAAAATTATATGCTGTCAGGCTTCTTTACAATGTCTGGGCCCCTCCTGGTAGCAGGCACAGCACAATTTGGGAAACTTGCTGGTGGAGGCTGGATTCAGGCTTCTCAGGTGATCTGCAAAGATCTGGGCCCTGACTGAATGGTAGAGAACCTTAGTCTTGCAGCAGTGGGAGGTGCTGCAGCCAATGTAAGGACATGAACATGGCACAATTTGGAGAGCTTACCAATACAGAAAGCTAGGAGGGTAGTGCAGAGAACTGGGATGCTAAGAGCAACAGCAGGCCTGTACCCAAGGCTCAAAGGAGAATAAGCTGTGTGGTCAGGGAAATTGGAGTTGCTCGGACTGTAGGAGAGTCAAGGCACAATGCCACCTCATCATTTCTAATCCTGTAGGGGAGTCAAGGCACAATGTCACCTCATCATTTCTAATCCCACATTATAATCTGGCTTCTACCCCATTCTCTCCCTCTCCACACCTTTCCTATGTACTCTCCTATTTACATAAAACTCAAGGATTGTAGGGTGGAGAGGCGGCTCAGTGATTAAGAACACTGGCTGTTCTTGCAGAAGACCGGGGTTTGAATCCCAAGACCCACATGGTGGCTAACAACCATCTATAACTCCGGCTCCAGGGGAATCGACTCCTGGGCATTACACAACACAGATGCACTTACACACACGCAGGCATCACACTCACACACATAAAATAAAAACAAATAAAACACTTTAAATAACTAATAAAACTCAAGGACTCTATTTGATCTTATCTGATTTGATCATTATTATAATTTTATTACCTTTGAAAAATGCAATACCCTTCATCAAGGAAAAAGAGTCTTTTGAAAATACAATGCTAAGCCAGTGAGATGGCTCATCAGGTAAAAACACTTGTTATACAAACTGGCAACCTAAGTTCCATTGCTGGAACCCATGTAAAAAAGTGAAAGAAAGGATGTGATGGTACATATCGGTCAGCCTAGCATGCCATGGCCAAATGGACAGAAGCAGGAGAATCCTGGAAGCTCATGAACCAGCAAGCTTGGTGTGGCAAAAACAAGTGAGACCCTGCCTCAAAAACAAGGTGGAAGCAGAGAACCCTTACTCCAGAGAGCTGTCCTCTGACCTCCACACATTCAGGTCTTCAAACACAATAATAAATAAAATAAAAATTCTAAAAATAATGCTGACAGGTACGTAATCACAAGTAAAAGAATAAACAGGGATTCTTTCCTTATACTGCTGGTAAAAAAAAATCATCAAATGGGACAGAAGATAATCATGATTAACCTTTTTAAGTTAATTTTTATTGAGCTCATTTCATACATTTCTTAATCAAATTTAGACTCAGTCTCCCATCCATGCCCATCCCTTACCAGAGCTCATGGATTCTGTCATACACATTAAGTCCTGTCTTGCATCTTTTTCTCAGTCTTTTATAACCTTTTCAATGCACAAGTTTACTGCTTTGTTCAGTTCTTTGAATAGGCTTATCTCTATCTTTTTTGTTCCCTTTAATTTTATTTTATTCCAAAATATGCATATATACACTCCAAACATAAATCAAAATTACAAATTCTGAAAATAAACTATAGGTTAATTCCAAAACACATTTAGAGACTCACATTTTAACAGTAAAGTTGCATGCAAGTAAAAAGAAGTGTAACTTTACTTTTTTTTTAGATTATGAAGATAGGAATATCTTCCATCCATATATGGTAATTACAATGTGTGAATACAAGCGGTAGGTCAATTCTAGAGCCCATTAAGAGAATCACATTGGAATAGCACAGTTGCTTTCAGATACAATGAAATATAATGATAAAGTTGCTCAGTTCACCTGCCAACTGGGGATTTGGTGTTAGCATCCACAAATGAAGGAAACCATTCACCTTTTTTTTTTTTCAGGGACTGTGTTACTTCACTTAGCATAATGGCTTCAAGTTCCATCCATTTACCAGCAAAGCTCATGATGTCATCTTTCTTTACTGCTGCATAGATCTCCATTGCGTAGATGTACCACATTTTTGTTATCCAGTCATCAGTTGAGGGGCCTTTGGGTTGGTTTCAGCTCTTTGCTATTGTGGAGAGAGCTGCAATAAACATAGCTGTGCATGCATATTTGCAGTAAGATGTGTCTTGTGGGTATATACCCAGGAGTAGTATGGCTGGTTGAGGTGGTAGGCTCATTTTGAGGTTTTTAAGGGTTCTCCACACTGCTTTCCACAGTGGTTGTACCAGTTTATATACCCACCAGCAGTGGATGAGTGTTTCCCTTCCCCCACAACCTCTCCAGCATTTGGTATCTTTTGTTTTCTAGATCTTGGCTAGTCTTATTGGAGATGATACCTTAGTGTGATTTTAATTTGCATTTCCTTAATTATTAATGATGTTGAACACTTTTTAAGATGTTTCTCAGCCATCTTTACTTCCTTACTGGTGAGGTCTCTGTTCATCTCTTTACTCCATCTTTTGAGTAGGTCATTTGTTTTCTTACTTCTTTGTTTATTAAGTAGTTTATATATTCTGGACGTTAATGCTCTGTCAGACGTATCAGTGGTGAAGGTTTCCTCCCACTCTGTGGGTTTTCTCTCCACTTCCTTGATTGTTTCTTTAGCTGTACAAAAGCTTTCGAGTTTGATGAGGTCCCACTTGCCAGCTGCTGTTTGATTTAGAAAGTCTTTTCCTACACCTATGTCTTATAGGTTCCTGCTGACTTTTTCTTATATCACCTTCAGGGTTTCAGATTTCAGGTTGAGATCTTTGAACCACTTAGAGTTTATTTTTGTACAGGGTGAGAGGTAGGGGTTTAATTTTGTTCTACAAATGGTGATCCACTTTTGCCAACGCCATTTTCTGAAGATGTTATCTTTGCTCTATTGAGCTTTTTTGGCCCTTTTTTCAAATATGAGGTTGCTGAGGTTATACAAGCTCAAGTTTGGATCTTCAATTTTGCTAAATTGGTCAATGGTTCTGTTTCTTTTGCCAGTAATAGGCTGTCTTTATAACTATAGTCCTGTGATATATCTTGAGTCTGGTAAAGTAATCCCCCCAGTATTGCACTTTTCACTCAGGGTTGCTTTAGCTATTCAGGGTCTTTTGTTTTTCCATATGAATTTAAGGACTTTTCTTCCAAGTCTGTGAAAAAACTCATGGGATTTTGATTGGGATTGCATTGAATCTGTATATTAATTGGGGTAGAATGGACATTTTTACTATACTAATTTTTCTAATCCATGAGCATGGGAGGTCTTTCCATCTTTTGATGTCATTTTCAATCTCCTTCTTCTGAGTTTTAAAATTTTTGTTGTAGAGATCTTTGGTGTCTTTGGTTAGGTTTATTCCTAGGTATTTTTTGAGGCTATTGTAACTGGGAAGGTCTCCTTATATTCCTTCTCCAGTTGCTTATTGTTGGTGTAAAGAACAGCTACTGATTTTTCTAGGTTTATTTGGTATCCCACCACTTCACTGAAATTTTTAATTGTGTCTAAGAGTTTTCTGGTGGGGTTTTTAGCACCCCTTAGGTAAACTATCATATCATCTGCAAAAAGGGATAGTTTTACTTCCTCCTTTCCAATTAGTACTCGTTTAATTTAGCTTTCTCTCCTTATTGCCCTAGCAAGCATTTCAAGCACTGTATTGAAGAGGAGTGGTGATAGTGGACAGCCTTGCTGTGTCCCTGCCTTCAGGAGGATTTCTCCATTTAGGATGATGTTGGTTGTGGGTTTCTTGCATATGGCTTTGATTACAGTGAGGAATGATCCCTCCAGTCCAATTCCCTCTGGGCTTTAAGCATGAAGGGAGGCTGGATTTTGTCAAGGCTTTTTCTGCATCAAATAAGATGATCATATGGTATTTGTCTTTCAGTCCATTTATGTGTATTAGGATACTTATTGATTTACATATGTTGAACCATCCCTGCATCTCTGGTATGAATCCAACCTGGTCATGATGGATGATCTTTTTGATGTGGGTCTGTATATGATTTGCAAGTATTTTGTTGAGAATTTTTGCATCTGTGTTCATTAATGAGATGGGTCTATAGTTTTCTTTCTTGTTTGTGTCTTTGCCTGGTTTTGTATTAGAGTTGATGCTGGCTTCATAGAAGGAATTTGGGATATTTCCCTCTGTATCCTTCTGAAAAGTTTGAGTAGTAATGGTTGTAAGATCTCTTTAAATATTTTATAGCATTCTGCTGTGAAACCATCTGTGCCTGGGCTTTTTTAGTTGGGAGGCTTATTATTACATCTTCAATTTCCTCAAGTATTATGTGTCTGTTTAAGCTGTCAGTCTCTTCTTGGTTAAGCTTTGGCGAATCCCAGGATTTCAGATATTCATCCATTTCTCTTGGGTTTTCAAATTTAGTATAGTATAGGTTCTGAAGTATTCTTGTATGATTGACTGGACTTTTTCTTTATCTGTTGTGATGTTTCCCCTTTCATCATGAATGCTATCGATTTTAGAGTTGCTCTTTCTTTCTTTTGGTTAACTTGGCTAGAGGTCTGTCTATTTTGCTTATCTTTTCAAAGAACCAGCTTTTGGATTCATTGATTCTGTGTATTGTTTTCTTTGTTTCCATTTTATTGATTTGATTTCTGCTCTGATTTTTGTTATTTCTTCCTGTCTGTTGGGTTTAGGGTTCATTTGTTGTTGTCTCTCAAGTGTTTTTAGCTGCAGTTTTAGATCATTTATTTGTTCTCTTTCTGTTTTTTTAATGTGGACACTTAGAGCTATAAATTTCCCTCTTACAACTGACTTTAATGTATCCCACAGGTTTTGTTGTGTTGTATTGTCATTTTCATTTAGTTCCAGGAATGCTTTTATTTTATTCTTTATTTCTTCCCTGACCCACTCATTGTTCAGGATTGTGTTGTTTAGTCTCCATGTATTCTTATAGTTAGTAGAGCTTACCCTGGTGTTAATTTTGAGGTTTATTGCACTGTGGTCTGATAGAATGCATGGAATAAA
This sequence comes from Rhizomys pruinosus, assembly GCA_009823505.1. Taxonomy (NCBI): domain Eukaryota; kingdom Metazoa; phylum Chordata; class Mammalia; order Rodentia; family Spalacidae; genus Rhizomys; species Rhizomys pruinosus. The sequence goes on from VZQC01015136.1 coordinate 520,027, forward strand.
TTCAGTCCATTTGTATTTGCTGACATTTCTTTTGTGTCCCGGTGTGTGGTCGATTTTGGAGAATGCTCCGTCGAGCATTGAATAGAAAGTGTACTCTCTGGTCTTTGGGTGGAATATTCTGTAGATATCTGTGAGGTGCATTTGGTGTATTGTATTGTTCAGTTATTATGTCTCTCTGTTTATTTTTTGTCCAGTTGACCTATCCAGGGGGCTCAGTGGGGTATTGAAGTCCCCCACTATTAGTGTGCTGGGATTAATCTGTGTCTTGAGATCCCAAAGGATTGTGTTTATAAAGTTTGACTTTGGTGCATAAACATTTAAGACTATGAAATCTTCCTGGTTAATTGTTCCACTGATAAGGATATAATGGCCCTCTTTGTCTTTTCTGATTAACTTTACTCTGAGGTCTATTTTGTCTGATATAGAATAGCCACCCCTGCTCGCTTTTTAGTACCATTTGCTTGGAATGTTTTTTTCCATTCTTTCACTCTAAGGTGGTCTCTGTCCTTGAGGGTGAGATGGGTTTCTTGTAGGTAGCATATAAATGGATTCTGTTTCCTAATCCATTCTCCCAGTCTATGTCTTTTGATCTGGGAGTTAAGACCATTAGTATTTAAGGTTATTACTGAGAGATGCACATTGTTTCCTTTCAAAATTATTTTTTGTTTACATTCTTTGTCTAGGTATTTATTTACTCTGTTATGCTTTTGGTAATTTCTCTCTTGGGTTTCTTAAGGATAGTTGCTCCTTTCCTCTGTTCTTTGAATTGCTTCGAGTATTTTCTGAAGTGTTGGTTTTTTTGAAATGTGTTCTTTCATTTTGTTTATGTCATGAAAGATTTTTCTTTCTCCTTCAACTATGATTGACATTTTTGCTGGGTATAGTAATCTGGGTTGGCATCTAAAGTCATTTAGTACTGGGAATACTTTGGTCCATGTTCTTCTGGATTTCATGGGTTGCACTGAGAAGTCAGGAGTGATTTTGATGCATTTCCCCTTATATGTAACTTGTTGTTTTTCTCTTGTGGCTTTCAGTATTTTGTCCTTGTTTTGAGCATCTAGTGCTTTAACTCTGATATGACATGGGGAATTTCTTTTCTGGTCTTGTCTATTTGGTGTTCTATGTGCTTCTTGTATTTCTATGGGTTTGTCTTTTTTCAGTTTGGGGAAGTTTTCTTCTGTTTTTTTTCTGTTGAAGATCTGATCAATACCATTGTCTTGGGATTCTTCTCCTTCCTCTATCCCTATGATGTGGAGGTTTGGTCTTTTCATAGTGTTCCACATTTCCTGGTTGTTCCACTCCTGTGGTTTTTTTGTTTGTTTGTTTTTTGTTTTTTTTTTAGTTTTTCATAATCTTTACTTGAGGTTTCTAGCTGTGCTATGTTATCCTGAAAGTCTGATATTCTATTTTCTGCTTCTTCCATTCTGCTTCTGAGGCTTTTTCCCATCCTTTCCTGCTGATTGGATGAATGTTCAATTTCCTTTTTCATTTCATCCTGTTATTTCTTCAGTATTTCCATTCCTTTCGGAGATTTTCATTCTCTTCTTATAGCTCCTTTCTTCACTGGTCAGTTTCTTTTTTTCCTTTCAGTCTGAGTTCTTTTCAATGTTTCCACTTCCTTCTGGAGTTTGTCATTCTCTCCCTCTAATTCTTTTCGGAGTTTGTATTTCTCTTCCTCTAGTTCTTTTCTGAGTTTGTTCTTTCTGGAGTTTATCATTCTTTCCTTCTAGTTCCATGAGTTTTTCATTCTCTCACTTTAGTTCTCTGATTTGTCCTTTATAGTCTTTGAATATGTCTACAATTGTTCTAAGGTCAGTGTCTTGGTTTCATTCCAAGGAGGTCTCATTGTTGGGATCTTCTACAGGATTGGTTGAGTTCAGTGGGGATTTATTATGAGCTTTTTCCATATTGTTGTTTTTCCATTGTGTCTTTAGCATGTGTATTTTTCTTTTGTTGTTGTTGTTTGTTCCCCTTTGTTTGTTTGTTTGTTTGTTTGGCTTCTGTTGCTAATCTCAAATGTTAATATGGTGGATTAGTTGGTGACTCAGTTTGCTTCCTGCTGGTTTCTTCCTCAGTTTTGGCTATGCAGCCTCAAATCACTGACACTATTGGATCCTCTGAACAGCAGTAAACCACAGCACCAGCAGTTTATACTTTCCACCACAGTACCAGTGGCTTGAGTGGAGAGAGGGGGGTGTTACTCCTTTGCCCCCATGTGCCAGACCTCCAACCCCACCTGGGCAATGAGTGTGTGTGCCACTGGCTGTCCTTCTATCCACACATGCAGTTCCTCTCTATGGTTCTAGCATTGGGTGGCAGATGCCGGGGCCAGAAACCCACCTGGGTAACTAGGCAATGAGTCATGATAATTAATCTTGATTGTCAGCTTCATGGGATCTGGAACAAACTAAGAAGCACAGCTCTGGGCAGGTCTTTGGAGGAATTTCCAGACGTGCTTAATGGAGGAGAAAAGGCCCTCCCTTGGAACAGGTGGTGCCTTCCAAAGAGCGACAAAGATTCAGAAGTCTGTGGACAGCAGTGCTGTTTGTTGGCCTGCCTTCTGTCCTTGCTGGTGAGCATATCTATATTTTTGTGTTGTTGCTGATGATGATGATGATGATGATGATGATGATGATGATGGTGACCCCTTCCTTTATTGACATCAGACTCTAGCTTCTTTATTTTTCCAACATGGAAGATCGGTAACTTTCCAGGAATCATCCAGACCTTCAATGTAACAACCCCCCCCCTTGTCCTTAAGGATATTACCATGCTGCTCACTAATAGTTAACAGGCTCCTGTCCTTGGCTCATTAAGCATTAACAAACCTCTTTGGGCTTTGTTGACCTAAAGGCTTTAGGAAAGGCCAGTCTGCTCCCAGAATGCTGGGAGGAAGACCAGGCAGCTCTCTTCTTGGGATGCCAGGGTAGGTATGCCCCCATTTTATAGATAGATAGATAGATAAATAGATAGATAGATAGATAGATAGATAGATAGATAGATAGATAGATAGATAGATAGATAGATATTACTGGGCCAGTCTCCATGGCCTTGGGTGCACTGTGCTTGCTTCTCAGCCTTATGACGGGAAAAATCCTATGTATTTTGCACTGCTTGAGCACTTAGCATATGTAAACTCTGTGTGAACCTCAAACACTGAACTTCCAATAAAAGCTCTCAAGAGGACAGTGAAAGGGCTCTTAATCAGACAAATACCAAGGCCCTCTTGGTTTAATCTCATTTTGGGGGGGGGTATCAGTCAAGCAGGGCGGCCACACTTCAGCACTAAACAAGGACTGCAGAGGCATCCAGCTGGGCAGACTGAGCTGCTATCAGGATCTAGCCCTTCCTGAATGTGGTCATTGCTGGACTACCCTATCATGTAAACCATTCTAGTGAATCCCTTTTTACAATGTGTGTGTGTGTGTGTTCCTATATCAACCCTAATACAGATTTTTATAGCACGAATGTTTCTATAAATACAGAACTGTAAATAGAAAGTTACCTAATGGCATCAATCATGTATCGAGCTGCTTTCCAGTTCAAATACACCTAAAACTGCCAAAGACTCTCCTGGTAGTACAAAGAGCACTATAAATCCATGGTATGAGTTGTTCAATGAAAAATGCAAAGTAAATACTTTTGTGACTCTATATAAAGATTTTATTTACTTACTCTACATAAAAAACTTTTGAGCTGTGCATGGTGATACATGCCTTTAATCCCAGTACAGATAGGTGAATCTCTGTGAAACTGAGGCCAGTCTAATCTACACAGTAAATTCTGAGCCAGCTGATGCTACATAGATACCTTATCACAAAAAAAAAAAAAACTTTTGAACATTTATGGAAAAACTAGAAATATAATTATACAGGCTGGTTGCTTCTAATGTCTCTAAATGAAGTAAATAAGGAAAAGGAAGAGTGCAGAGGTGATATTCCCCAGCTCCAGTTGTGTACAAATAATTATGTAAAGGCTTGTAAGTCAATCCTGAATCTTCTCTCCAGCAATCATAAGACCGAAGTTAAAAAAAAAAAAAAAAAAAAGCCTGAAGTTATTATAAACCAAACCCAAACCTTCATCATATAATTAATTGTCTGGCTTGCAACTCAAGTTTAAATCCGAGCCTTGAGGATATCTATCAGCCATTAAAGTAAGAGCACTGACTGGTAAAGAGTGGGATCCTTTCATCCTAAGGAGCCAAGGACGACACCAAACTCTCAGATTCTAATGGGTTTGAGTGGGGCATACTCCCCCCATCCTTATTAGAAGATGCATTCCCACCCCCATCCTCAGCAATATGGCCCTCTCCACCCTTTCCTGAAGGAATTAATTGTCCATTGTCTGCAGGCAGTGGCCTTTCCTGAAGATGTAAAGTAAGGCTGTCTTGCTACCCCCATCACCTGCCCACCCTCACCGATAATCTTTGCCTCCAGTCTTATAATCGGACTCAAGTTCTAGCAGGTCCCCATAGATAAGTACAAAGTGAGCACATGAGAAGGGATGCTATATCCCTAAAGAATGAGTGTCTAATTCATACAAGCAGAGGTCTGAGAGCATGTGTGGAAATGAATTTTAAGGGCATGAAAAAAATGATACAAGAAAAATATAAAAATAGATCATGCTGAATTCAACAATATGGATCCATTGAGCAGAGAACCTGGGTTTGATGTTCCACCTTGCTTAGTTAAAGCAGGTGCTCACCATTTATTTGATTGTTTAACTGATGGCCTAGTGTGAATGAGCTGCTCAATGTATCTTGACTTGATGCTGATGAAGGGATTTAAACGGTCAAGAAAATTGGAATGCAGGATGGATTTGCCTTGTCAAATCTGCTCCTCCACAATGCAAGATCCAGAAGATGCATCCTTCATGAATATTATTTTTTTTAAATAGATGAATGAGAGGTGTACTGCTACATTTGAAGAGATCTGTCATGCTCTTTTGGGTGTTCCAACTCTTTTAGTGGGAGGCACAGCTTCCCAATGGGATACCTTAAATGTAATGGGTCTAACTGCATCTGGAGCAGAAAGGGCCTCTGGAAGCAGTGAACTACTAAACGCAAAGCGAATATACCTACCACAATGGACAGCACAGGTACAGCAATGGTTGTAATAATCTGATTCGTGTAGACCTTTGACACTAAGCATGGTCCTCCAAGAAGTGAAATAAAAAGGAAATCTACTAAGCCCTTGCTCAATCTCTATAAGCAGAAAACTCCAGAGCAAATAAATGAAAGGCTACCGTGAATCATACAAAGAATCATAGCCCTTCAACCAGTTTCAAATGTGAGCCAGTTTGCAGACCCAGAACACCTCAAATGAAGACTCTTCTGGATGACAGACCTTGCTACAATACCAAAAAGTTTTACTGTTAATCTTTCTTTAATCCTTCCACAAAGATACCTTTCAGGCAAAGGAAATAATCAGACCTTCTGGGGCCTATTAGACACCAGCTCTGAATTGATATTGATTACAACAGATTCCAAACAGCATTTTGACCCACCATTCAAAATAGAAGTTTATGGGGGTCAGGTGATCAATTTTAGCAGAAGGGTGACTCACGGTTGGCCCACTGGGTCCACAAACTCATCCTGTGGTTATTACTCCAGTCCCAGAAACCACAATTGGGACAGATATACATAGGAGTTGGTAAAATTCCCAGTATGGCTCCCCGATGTGTGAGGTGAGGACTATTACAGTTGGAAAGAGCAAGCAGAGCCATTAGAGATAGTATCAGGCTTTAGTGGAAACGGAACATTTGACATTGGGCCACCAAGTTACCCTGTTGTCTGAGCCACCCATCACAAGCTGGGTATTATCTGACCCACCAGGCCATAAATTTGGACATGTGAGGCAGTAATCCATCATGAAGTAGAAATGTTATATTTGTTATTGAGCCCAAGAAGGTCCTGAAGATACAAGTTCAGTTACATGAAGAACTTGGGCCATTGCCTATGGTTAGTACTCCTGCTTTAAGGCATTCTGTCCCCAAGCATGTGCCTATGGTCCTATGGTATGTGTTCTAGGACTGACTGGAAAAGAGATGAGCAGTGACTTATTTTTCAAGTGGTTCTCTGCACACTTTTCAGGCACTGCCCAGAAGTGGGCAGCTGTAACATTATTGCCCCTTTTGGGGACAGCCCTGAAGGACATGGTAAAGGGAAATATTTACAGTGGGCAGAACTTTGGGAAATCCACATGGCCATACATTTTTCTTTGAAAAAGAAAATGGTCAAAGGTGTGGATTAAGTACTGATTATAAGCAGTGTCCAATGATTAAGCTACATACCCAAGGACTAGGACAGAGGATGACAGAAAGTGGTGAGAAGAAGCATGTGGCTAACTCTCTCCCAAAGGCAAAGAATGTGAATATACTTGTCTCTGACGTAAATGTTCACCTAAAACTGACTTCATTGAAGCAGTACTTCGATAATAAAGTAGATAGGATGACCTATTTTTTCACCAGCTATCCCTGTAATAACCCAATGGACCCATGAACAAAATGGCCATGGTGACAGGGACAGAGGTTATGCATGGGCCCAACAACTACTCATCTTTCACTCATCAACATCGACCAGGCCACTGCTGATGATGATTGCCAGATCTATGAGCAGCAGAAGCAAACACTGAGACCCAGACATGGCATCATTCTTCAAGGTGACCAGCCAGTGACCTGGTGGCAGACTGACTACACTGGACCATTTCCATCACGGAAAGGGGAATGTTTTTGTCCTTACTAAAGTAAAGTAGACACTTATTCTGGGTTTGAATTTTACTTTCTTGCATATAATCCTTCTTCAAAAACTATATCCATGGATCTACCATCATGCTCTTCTACACAACATTACTTCTGACCAAGGAATTCACTTTACAGCCAAACAAAATGTGGCAGCTGGGTCATAATCATGGAATTCACTGAACCTAACATGTTCCCCACCACCTGAAGAAGCTAGTGGGACATAATGGTGGAATTTCCCCTTAACAACAAGAGTACAATGCAAACTAAGTGGCAATATCCTGGCAGGCTGGGTTAGAGTTCACCAGAAGGTTGTACATGCTTTGAGTAAGTAAAAGTATGGTACTTTTACTTGCACAGTCTGGGAATCAAGGGGTGGGAATAAGAATGGTACCCTTCACTATCACCCTTAGTTACCCTAGCAAAATGTTGCTTTCAGTTCCTGTAATGTTCTGCTGGCCTAGAAGTCTTTTTTTCAATTTCAGAAGGCACAAAAAATATCCCATTGAACTGGAAATCAAGACTTTGCCCTGGACAACTGGCACTTCTGATACCCATGATTCCACAGGCTAAGAAAGAAGTTATAGTGTTAGCACGGGTAATTAAGCCAGAGTACTTGGAGGGGGGGATTAAACTCCTTTCCACAATGGAATAAAGGAAGGAAGGAAGGAAGGAAGGAAGGAAGGAAGGAAGGAAGGAAGGAAGGAAGGAAGGAAGGAAGGAGAAGGAAGAGCATTTCTATGTGGGGAAATCCAGCTTGAATTACAGGCTAGCTTTCCAACTAGCTTGCCTCAGCGCATCACATGGCTGAGGGTGTGACCCCGCCCCAAGGAGGAGCAAAGGATGTGGCCTGGGTGTGTGATGCTGGGTGGGGCAACGGTGTGCAGTGGTGCGGAATTAGGGGACTTATGATTGGCTCTGGGAACTGACATCATTTGGTTTATAAAAGCAAGCTGTGGCAAGGAGTAAATTTGAATTTCATAGCAACATATTCACGGAATTACTGGCCATTATTTTTATTAATTATTGCATGCATACAGGCTAAGGTAGGCCTGCATTTCATTCTGTTGGCCAGTGGGTTGGAAAAAGGTTTCCCTTGCGGACCACCAATCTGGGTAGCTGGTGTTGTGAGTGGACATTGGCTGAAGATAAACCTACAGCCATCAGCCCGAAATTCCTGTCCAGGCTCTGGGCAGGTGGGAAGTCATGGCCAAGAGTGGAACACGCAGTAATTAAGGTCAACGAGAAACTACAACAACCCAATATAAAAGCCCCAGACTCTTCAGGAATGAGGATGCAAGTATACCCCACCACCACCAAGTAAAGAACTAAGACCTGCTGAGGAGCTTGATGAGCGTAGAGGAAATGTAGAATGGGTAGTAGAAGGGAGCTATTACTACCAGATTAGGCTATATAGTCAGTTACAGGAAAAAAAGAGTTTTAATTCCCATGGGTGTTGCTGTCCTATTTGATTAGGGGCTGGGAAAATGTTCGGTATTTCTGGGACTGCAGAGAGGGCTTAACAATTAAGATCGATTTCTGCTCTTCCAGATAACTCAATCAGTTCCCAGCATCCACGTGGCAGCTCACAACTGTCTATAACTCCAGCTCTGGGGATCCAACTCTCTCTTCTGGCCTCTGTGAGGACTGCACACATGTGATACACTTATATACATGCAGGCAAAGCATTCAGACACATAAAATATAAATAAAAATTTTATTTTACTTTTTTAAATGAAATTTTTAAAAGAATTATTTGTGCCTATATATGTTAAGCATATATTTGTTATCTTCTATACTCATTTACCTTGTAATGTAATATTGATTGAAATAATATCAGTACTTAAATGTTATTAAATCTATAAGAGTTAAGCTATGGGATATTAAAAAAAAGACTAAGCATTTCTCAGGGACTGGAAAGATGGCTCAGTGGTTAAGAGCATTGATTACTCTTACAGAGGACCTGTTTGATTACCAGCACTCACATGGCAGCTAAAAACTGTCCATAACTCCAATTCCAGGTGATTCAATGTCTTCTTCTGACCACCAGGAGCACTGCATGACATGGGTGTACCTACTACACATGTGCAGGCATACACTCATACACATAGAACAAAAATAAATAAATAAATAAATAAATAAGCATGTTTCAAGGAACTTTGCCATCTATTCTGAGGGAAGAATTAGCACATTTTTATTGTACATGGGATATTTGTGTAAACTGCTATTATGACTGTGTTACTGTGTTCATTTGGAAATGAACCATAATGCACATTGTGGTTAGATCTTGAGTTGACAAGAGGTGCCTTTGTGATGGTTAATATTAATTATAGACTTGCTGGGATCTGGACTCAACAAATAGGTGACCTTCTCAGTGAATCAGTAAGGGTATTTCCAGGAAAGACTAAGTGAAGACACAAGACCTTCCCTCAGAAAAGGTGGCACACTCCAATAAGTGGCCCAGATATACAGAGATCTAAGTAAAGACCTCTTTTTTTGCCTGCCTGCCTTTGCCTCATGCTGTAAGTATATCTGTCATTGTCACTCTTGCTGCTGCCACTGCCGCTCCTCCTCCTTCTCCTCCTCCTCCTCCTCCTCCTTCTCCTCCTCCTCCTCCTCCTCCTCTTGCGGCTGCTACTGCTGCCCTCAGCTTCCTCAGTCCTCTATGTGGCCTGAAAACCAGCAGCTTTCCAGAAGTCTTCCAGGACCCCAGCACCATGTTGGGATGGCTGCCACATCCTTCTTGACAGATAGCTGTCCATCAAGCACATAACCATTGTTAGACTACCCAACCTATATCATGAAAATCATTCTACTGAACCCGCTTTTGTCATTTTATATGCATTATATTGGTTCTGTTACTCTGGAGAATCTGTTCTAAAACAAAGACTGAAACTTAAAAACACTAAACTACAAAATTCTTAGAGCAAAATATCAAACTATATCTTCATGACCTGGGATCTGGCTATTGGTTCTTAGACATAGCACTAAAAGCATAAGCAACAAAAGAAAAAGAAAAAGAAAAAAAAGAAAAGAAACAAAACAAATGGGATGTCACCAAGTTAAATGCTTTTACATTTCAAAGGGCACTATCAAGAGAGTTAAAAGACAATTCACAGAACATGAGAGAATATTCGCAAATCATGTAAGAGCCTACCATTCAGAATGTGTGCAGAATAATGATAACTAGGCTGGAGAGATGGGTCAGCAGTTGAGAGGATTTGCTGTTCTTACAGAGGACCCAGATTCAGTTGCCAGCACCCACATGGTGGCTAACAACCATCCATAACTCCAGTTCCAGGTGATCCAATTCCCTCTTCCGTACATGCACATGTTGTACTTACATACCTGCAGGCAAGACAATCATGCACATAAAATAAAAATAAATAAATTTTCAAAAATAATAATTATGACACAATTATAAAAATACCAATGAAAAATGAACAAAGGCTCTCATAAGCAGTTCTTCGAAGAGACACTGCTGGACACCATACATAGGAAGGGAGAGCCTCACATCATCAGTTGCTGGGGAAATGCAGATCAAAGTCACAGTGAGGTGCCAATACCACTTCATGCTTGCAAGGGTAGTATGATGTTCTCAAAAGTACAGAAAACAAATGGTGGAAAGAGATTTTGGAACTTTATGCATTACTGGTGAGAAAAAAAATGATGTAGCCACTTTGGGGAAACAGGTAGTTTCTTAAAAGAAATGGAAATGAATGTGTCCATATTAAAAGATATACAAATGTTCTTAGCAGAATGACTCATAATTGCTAAAGAGAGATGGCTAGGAAAGTAAAATATGATAAAACCATACAATGGCATATTATTCAGTAACAAAAGAATAAAGTAGGGGCTGGGGAGATACTTCAGTCAGTAATGTGGTGGCCATGCAAGTATAAGGACTTGAGTTCAGTCCCCCGCATTCCCATAAAAACCTGGGCATGGTGACATGCATACGTAATACCAGTGCTGGGGAGACAGCAGGCTCATCCCTGGGGCTATCGGCCAGCTAGACTGCCCTAATCAGCCAGCCCAACTCCAGGGACAGACCCTGTCTTCAAAATGCAAAGTGTTAGCTCCTTAAGAATACTTCCCCCCCAGAACAAGAAGAAATATGACAATGATGAGGTCGCTCTCCAACTGTAAATTGGAGACAACTATTATAGAGGTAATCTCTTATAAAACTGGTAAAACTGCCTTCTTTAATTGACTAATAGACATAAGAACTGTGAAAAGGATTATTCTCTGTTCAGAACCAAATATAATACAAAATCTCCTTAAGCTATGACACTTAGCAAAGATCATCATACAGGAGCTCTGACATCAGGAATGGATTATTCTACAGGGAGATGTTGGCAGGGGATCTAAGGCCCCAGAAAAAAAAAAAAAAAAAAAAAAAAAAAAAAAAAAAAAAAAAAAAAAAAAAAAAAAAAAAAAAAAAAAAAAAAAAAAGGAAAAAAAAAAAAAAAAAAAAAAAAAAAAAAAAAAAAAAAAAAAAAAAAAAAAAAAAAAAAAAAAAAAAAAAAAAAAAAAAAAAAAAAAAAAAAAAAAAAAAAAAAAAAAAAAAAAAAAAAAAAAAAAAAAAAAAAAAAAAAAAAAAAAAAAAAAAAAAAAAAAAAAAAAAAAAAAAAAAAAAAAAAAAAAAAAAAAAAAAAAAAAAAAAAAAAAAAAAAAAAAAAAAAAAAAAAAAAAAAAAAAAAAAAAAAAATAGTTTAAAAGGCTCCTTGCTCTAAACTTGGGATATCTGCAAGAAGAGGATGCGACCGAAAGGCCCCTGCTGCTTGAAGACTGACGTTACATGGGAAGAATTGTATTGAGACCGACACAAAATGAGTGGTACAGATGGGCCTCTGGAACACCAGAGAGTGTTTTTACCGAAAGGCCACTAACCAAAGCAAGCAAGAAAATACGTTTCCTCTTGAGTCCAAGCAAGACTCCCTGTCAACACCAGCTACAGCCCTCACCTGGCCTGGAATACCTGTGCAGCAGAGCAAGCCCAGTCATTGCCTGTTATCCCAAACTAATTGGTATTGGCTCTCTCCTTGGAGGTAGTAACTCCAGGCTGGATAGCCACAAGCGTACATGTCCTCTACGGTTTAGGAGATGTCTATAAGCCACATAAGCCTGTCATTTTACAGGAAAAAATGGAACTCAGGGATATCATCTAAGACATATGTGGTGTTCCCTATACCAAAAGTAACCTATAACTATTAAATGCTGTTTAAAATACCTATTAATAATCCTAGATGCCTTTGCTTAGTTCATTAGTAGAATAAAAAGGTTTATTCTTGGAAAAACTATCCAAGCCCCATGAAAAAGGAAACACAGCCAGAATTGACCAGAGTCCAAGACACCCCATTCCAGAAGAGAGTGGGACTGTTTTCCTTCTCATCCCCACGCGATGGCCCCTGTTTCTAAGCCCAGGAATAATCTCGGCGGAAGTAGGGGGCATGGAGAATGTAGTGGCTGGCGGATTGGGGTGAATGGTGAAACGTCAGCAATAAAGTCTCGGACACCCGCCATTTGATCAACTAGATTACATACAAGCCCGCATGGAAGGTGGGACAAGCTGGGGTGGGTTTGGGCACAACACCTTGCAAATTGGTTTTACTTTGAAGATGCTTGTACTCATTATTATCACTTATAGCTAAAAGGGAAAAAAAAAAACTTGAGAAAAGAAATATCAGAACAGTTATAGGGCAGCTGGCAATGGGATCTCGGTGGGGGGTGGGGGGGAAGAGGGAACAGGGAATATGCCTAAACTAATTTAAAATGATAAATATGACAATGCACAAGCAGTCCATAAAAAAATAATAATAAGGAAGAGATATATAAGACTTACAGTCAGGCATCAAGAGGAAGCATATAATTTATGTAAGGTGCATCCTTGATTAAGAGAGAGACAGAGAGCCCTCTCAAAGAAAAAATTGGCCTTCTTAATCTTGTGTCAAAGAAACAAAAAGTTAGAAACAACATGGAAAAAAAAAAAAAAAAAAAAGAATGACACTCCAGGCTGTCCTCTGGCTCCCACACACACATGGTCATACACATACACATGCTCTCAAACACATGACCACACAAGGATCATAGTTGACATGTTGTTCCTGGTCTCTTCAGTTAAGAATATCTACATATATTAAGCAGATATCACATCACTTGATATTAAAAATCAGCACTTAATGGTTGTTAAATCTACATTATCATATTTAAGTTATGGATATCGCAAGACTATTCTTCAAGAGACTTTGCCATCAATTCTAGGGAAAGAATTACTGAATTTTCAGGGTACACACATTTACTCACATGCATACACACACACACATGCACACACACACACAAACACCCCAAGCTTTTGTAGATAATAAAGTCTCCATATGTTTTATTTTTTTATTTTTTTCTGCATCTTTCTCTGCTTTATTGTTTTGTTTTGTTTTCATTTTTTTTAACAATAAGTGACAATTTGTGAGTACAAGCATCCTTCATGTAAAACCAATTTGCAACAGTTGTGCCCAAACCCACACAGCTCATAGGTCCCACCATCCAGCAGGGGGGCTTGTATGTTCAATCAAGTTGATCAAATGAGTGTCCAGTTTATATTGTTGTAGTTTCACCATTCACCCCAATCGCAGCCCTTACATTCTACTGTGCCCCCTCTTCCGCAGATTGTTCCCTAGGCTTAGAAAAGGGGCACAGGTGGATGAGAAGCAAAACAGTCTACTTTCTCTGGAGCTGTTGTCTTGGTCTCTAGTCAATTCTGGCTGTTTTCTTTCATGGGCTCCCAGCTTGTCCAGGCATAACCTTTCGATCCTACTAATGAAGCACATGCAATTAGATATATAGGTATTTAAACAGTACTAATTATTATGGTAGGTTACTTTGGTATAGACACAGATGTTTGGATGGTATGTTAATCCATGATTATGACCAAATATTACAAACAGTATGCTAAGTGAAAAGGGGCACAGAAGGTCACGTGCTGCATCACCCCTTTCCTACACTATGATTGCATTCCAACCTTCTGCTGTCACATTGACTTCCTAGGCCCTCCACTCCCCATAATTCTCATCCTGTTGCTCGGAGCTGGAAATTTCTGTCCGCTTTTGCCTTCTTATCTCTTTCTCTCCAGCTTTCAACCCGACTCGTGTTCCTGCCAGACATCCTTAGCTTGGACGGATTTCTTCAAAACCAATTCCCATACAAGACAGATGCATGTTTTATAGTACCGAAGGGTTGACATTTAGTTTGAGAAGCAAAGCAGGTGTGAATGTTATGGGATAAAGAATTTAGAATAGGAATTTCATATTTGTTGTAGAGAAGCTGGGAAAGTAAAGATCTGGAAAGAAACAGTCATGGTGCATGCTCCTGTGGCACTGCACCTTCAAAAAGTCAAATCTTCCACAGAAACCCAGGAAACCAAACAAGCCAAGCTGCTAGGCTGAAACAGCAAAGGCAAGCTTGTGAGAAATCCAGGTCCATTGGCTCTGTGCAGTCCCCAACTTACAGAGTAAGGAGCCCTGTAAGTAATAAATAATAAAAAAAAAATGTTGAGACAGGATCTCCCTTTAGTTCCAGCTCTGTAGACCAGGCTGGCCTTGAACTCGCAGAGCTCCACCTGCCTCTGCCTCCCAAGTTCTGGGATTAAAGGCATGCACCACATGCCCAGCATGTGGGTGCTGGAAATCAAACCCAGTCCTCTGCAAGAACAGTCAGTGCTCTCAACCACTGAGCCATCTCTCCAGCCCCCCCCAAAAAAATATTTTTAAGTAACCCATAACCAAATCAAATTAGCTGTAGAACAACTCAATCCAATTTACAACAGATTCAAATGTATGGTTTAGCTGGGAGGTGAGATGTTTCATGACTTTCTATTCTACCTTATAAAATAGGGGATTGTTTATTCATTATGCTTTAAGTATTCATTTAATGCCTATTATACAGCCAGTCTAACACTATCCTAAGCACTCAATAGACAGTATTGAGGAAACAAAATTCCCCCTCACACCTTAGTAAGTGGAGTTGACCAAAATCATAGTATATTACACATGGATATGTATATGTGTATATAGTTTATATGATAAAGGATAATAAAGAAAGAAAACAAGAGTTGAAGATGGAATATAGAATTGAAGTTGAAAGTTGGGGTACACACAGTTATTTAATTACTGTAAGAATCTCCTAATATCATAATGCCTGAGAGATTTTGCTGCCCCAATATTAATTAAATCACATTGTGCTTAAATTAAATATGTAGAGTTCTTCTTTTTATACTAAAATATCTGGTTGCTATTTACATTTATAACAGAAAAGGTTATTGGCAAAGACTCAAGGAAATTAGAATCAGGAATATGTTTCCTGAACTTGCTGGGGTCTAGAAACTAGTGTAAAATACATATGTAATCTTCAGGAATGAACTATTAACATTGTGTTCAACACAGTGATAAACATGACTATTTAAATAATCACCTGAGCTTACCTGAATGATGTGTAAACTAAGAGACTATGGAACAAGTACTAGAGGTCATGATGAATGGCATGGGAAAAAGTGTGACTGAAAGGAAATGCACGAAGGCAGGAAGGCAGGAAGGGAGGAAGGGAGGGAGGGAGGAAAGGAGGGAGGGAGGGAGGGAGGAAGGGAGAGAGGGAGGAAGGGAGGAAGGGAGGAAGGGAGGAAGGGAGGAAGGGAGGAAGGGAGGAAGGGAGGAAGGGAGGAAGGGAGGGAGGGAAGGAGAGAGAGAGGGAGGGAGGGACAGAAGGAAGAAGATAGTTTTAAGTATTCAGCTCAAAAACCTATCATTTCTGTGCTCTCAAAGGTATTCCACATCTTCTGTTCATGACTAACATCCATTAAAATCAAACATGCTCATCTTGCAGAATATAAGATATTCTGTGGGTTAAATTCTAATTTTACATGAACACCTCTTAAGTAAAAGACCTGGAAAGGGTGGTACCTTGAGAATTTGACTAAAGATATTTGGCAATATTTGACAACTTTATTTTCATTTTAAACTTAACAGTGACCTTTCCCAGTCTGATGAAACTGTGTGTGCCTTGCTCAAATACCCCTGCCTATGATAGCTACATGACAAGGGAAAGACAATCTTCTTTCTATTCCTATTATGTATTATATATATATATATATATATATATCATATATGTTCATGTATTGACACATAAGCATTCCACATGAAACAACACTGAGCTGCTAGGAATTTGTTGCTATGCTGACAAGGTACAAGCACAGGCATGGACTCATTGCAGGAGCCTGCTGACTCAACCAATCCCTGACTACATTTTTCCTAGAAGGGCCACAGGGCTCTGCCTTTATCACAGCTTTGAGAAATGCTGCTGAAAAACTCTGAAATCCTTGGAAGGGCTATATCCATGCACTTCATTGGCCAAAGGTAAAATCAAGGGATGCTGCAATTGAAATTAGTTCTCATATTTCCATGGAGATAGAATTAAGGCCTGGTGGAAGAGAAATATCACTATTACAGTCATGTGGGCACAGTCACCATAGCAAGCAACAAGGCCTGGGGTCAGTCAGGATAGACTGACACAGGGTATTTCTGGCAGTGGATAGCAGATCATGTACTCAATAGAGTACAGATAAAAATAGAAGCCTATAAAATGTGTGTAAGGTGTTTTCTGCAGAGGCTGAGAACCTTAGCTCAACCCCCAGAAACCACATGGTGGAAGGAGTAAACCAACTCATACAAGTTGTCCTCTGATCTCTATACAGGCACTGTAGAGTATACACACACACACACACACACACACACACACACACACCACGTTAATTAATTTCAAAACCTCTAACATCCTAATTGATTCATATAACTGAATAACATCTCTAAAAAAGGTAACTAGAGGCATAATCTCAATCCTTCATCCAATTCCAGATCTGATCATCTGACAGAGTCCCATGAATACAGAAAACACCCTGTATCGCCGAAGAAGCCCCATACAGTACAGTGGCATTTATGTGTTGTCAAAACTGTCTGTCCTCCTGCTGCCTCTTCCTAAAATGACTGTGTCCAAGAAAAAGACAGCAGGCCTTTCAAGGCTGATTGAACATTGGCATTTGTTAATGTTAATCATCCAAGACAACTCCAAAATCTTCCAGAGACTAGGTGAGCTTTATAATAAATGTTGCTCCCAGGCTTTCTCAGAATGACCCAGATCAGCTCAAAGCCCATGGTCAATTCTCCCAGGCTACTTAAATATATGACTAATGTAGGTACAGTCAGCAACTAGGGAAGCCACTGCCTTAGCTCTGTGATCCCTGAGATTATCATCATTGCACATGGAGAGCCTACAGAGGACACTGAGCACCATACCTCCTCCCACATAGTAAGCCCAGCCAAAATCTCATCCCTGGGAGCTGAAGAGATTAGCATCATCATTGAAACTGTGAGGCATGCAGAGATGCTGACTCCTCTGAGAATCCTGTTCAACTCTGGATTGGCTTATGCAAAAGGCAGATGGGTCTTGACGAAGGACAATAAATTATCACAAACTTAATCAGAAAATTAATCTGTTGTTCCAGATGTGGTCTCTTCGCTGGAGCAGATCAGCACGTGCTGAAGCACCTGGCTTACAGTGCTGATCTGGAAAATGCTTCATTTTATATGCATAAAGCAAAACTCACACAAAGTGGCCTACTTCAGAAGTTCAACTTCACTGTCTTGCTTCAGGGCCACTTCAATTTTCCAAACATTTACTCTAATTTTGTTTTTTTTTTTTTTTTCAGAATAAAAGACAAGCTCCCATGGCTTCCACTCCACCACACAAAAGAGTCTCAGTGTTCAGGGAAGCTGTTCAAATGGACAAAGAATACATTTGGCTGAGTTTCTGTGATGCACTCAAAAAGCATGGATCATTTTCTTCAAGTTCTACCTATGGCAGATTGGAATCCTGTGAGGCACAGAATTCTGTAAAACATTCTGCAATGACTCCTGAAAATTAACAACTGTCGAGGAGTTAAAGCTATTTAACCATAATGATAGGATCGAAAGCAACTTCATTCTTACCAGCAGGTCCCTTCTACAGATTTGATCAACATAATGACATAATTTAATATTTTGAAGTTAGTTCTGAGCCATCCATGACAAATCTCAACCTACAGAAGTACCACAAATTGAGGACATAATCTAAGCCAATGCTTAGAAATTTTTTTTTAATTTTATTTATTTCCGTATGTGTATGAATGTGCTGTCTGCATGCAAGTCTGTGCACGCGTGACGTGCAACGCCGCGGAGGTCAGAAGAGGGTGTCGGACTCCCCTGGAACTGGAGTTCTCCTGGAATTGGAGTCTCAGACGGCTCTCGGCCGCCATGTGGGTGCTGGGGATCGAACCCGGGTCCTCTGCAAGAGCGGTCGGCGCTCTTAACCGCTAGGCCATCTCTCCAGCTCCAAGAAATTTTTGCTGTAAAAGACGAGATGGCCTTGCCGGGTGTGGTGGCACATGCCTTTAATCCTAGCAGAAGCAGAGGATTTCTGTGAGTTCAAATCCAGCCTGGTCTATGTAGTGAGTTCCAGGACAGCTGGAGCTACAGGGAGACCCTGTCTCAAACAAAACAAAACAAAACAAAACAAAACAAAACAAAGATGGCCTCTTGATATATACAAGTAAATATCACAAAATGCCTTAACACAGTCATATGTGAGACAGTTAAAAAGGATACTAGGGGCCAGAGAGATGCCTCATCAATTAAGAGAACTGGCTGCTCTTGCAGAGGAATTGGGTTTGCTTCCCAGCACCCACATCACAGCTAACAACCATCTGTAACTCCAGTTCCAGGGTATCTGATGCACCTCTTCTGACCTCCACAGGCACTGTACAATACAAGTGCATTTACATATATGCAGGCAATACAATATTACATATAAAAATAATAAATGAAATATTATATGTATAAACACAAGTAAATATCATAACATGCCTGAATAACACAGTTATATATGAGATATAAAGAAAAGATACTGGGGAGGTGGAGAGATGGCTCAGCAGTTTAGACACTGGCTGTTCTTGCAGGAAACTCAGTTCAGTTCCCAGCACCCAAATGGTGGCTAACAACCATCTGTAACTCCAGTTCCAGGGGATCAGAAGCCCTCTTCTGGCCTCCACAGGCACTGCAGGACACGAGTGCATGTACACATGCAGCATTAACACTCATACATATTAAATCAGTTTTTAAGTGGATATTGGAAATGCTTTTCTTCCATTTAAATAATCTCTAATTTTCTATCTATAGCCCTTAAGAATTCTCTCTCGCACACTGAGACATCCAGTAATATAGATAGCCCAAAACAAAGCTCTCAAAGAGCTCTCAAGGTTTTAATGAATGCTGTGTTTTGCCTGTGAAATGTCCCTGTATGCTCACGTGTTTGAATACTTTGTCTCCAGCTGCTGCTGCTGCTGCTGCTGCTGCTGCTGCTGCTGCTGCTGCTGCTGCTGCTTGAGAAGTTTGTCAAACCTTTAGGAGATGAAGCCTTGCCGAAGAAAGGGGGTCACTGAAGACAGGCTTGAGGCCTTGCAGTCCAGCCCCACTTCCTGTTCTCTCTCTGTTCTCTGCCTGCAGATGCAGTGTGACCGGTGAGTCTCAAGCTCCTGCTGCTATGCCATCCTAACAATCGTGAAATGATCTCCCAAATCGCAAGCCAGGAAGGCTTCCTCCTCCTCTTCTTATTTGGTCACAGCAAGGAGAGAATTAACTAGACAATGGCTTTGTCGGAAAAGACAGAGGAGAAAAAATATCACTAGGGAGGAAACATCTATGGCCATCAGCTATCCTTATTGCATTTCAGCAAGTCCCTGTGAGATTTCTTTCTGCTGCTGAATACTGCTTAGGGTTAGGAACATCTCTTCTATCTTCTTAACCCAAGTGCACCTCAAAATCAAATTTCAAATAAAAATTGGGATCCTTAAATGCAATCTGTTTTATTAAAACCACCAGAAATGAAAATTTTCTTCAGTCATTAGATGATATGATTTCCATAATGATAATAACAGCAAATTGCAAGAACAAGGGAAAATTCATTTTAATACTGGTAATGTCTTCATGGAGACTGATCCCCTTCTTCAAGTGCATAATAATCATTAAGGAATTGAAGCACACAAGAGCACATTAGGCATGAACCTGCCAGCAAGGGTAGGGTCTTAAAGGAATGATAGACACACGGAGAAGAAAAACACGAATAACTGAAATCTTAGCACAGCTGTTACTTTGCTCTGAATACTTATTCTTTTCTTGTTTGTTTTTGTGGTTGGAGAGTGAAGCCAGAGCTCTGGACATGCCAGGCAAGCATTTCACCACCAGCTGGACATGCAGCCAGTGTAGTCATTATCCAACTTCAGGATTTAGTCAGCCTTGCAAGGAAGGAGGAGAAATAGCAGGAAACATACAGTTTCCTTTAGCTGATAAGATTTTTCTTCTCTAATTGTGAAAACACAAGGAGTCTCTCCCCTGCTTAAGGCTCTGTTTAATCTTGGCACTGATGCAGTGTACACAGCTGTCTGGGTTTGAGTTCCTGCTCTGTCCTTTTCTACATGTGGGATCTTAACAAATCCTTCACTTTTCTAACCCAGAGTTTCCTCACTAAAAGATGGCTATGGTAATTGTATTACCACCTTCATAAGGCTGTTTCGAGGATTTCCTATTGCATCAGTTAGAGTTGTACAGGTGTCTAGAACCTTTTTGTCTTACTTTTCCAAAAGCATTAAAATAAGTAGAAGCAGGACATGGAAGTAGAAAGTGGTCAGTGTCCCACTTTCCACATCCTATACTGTGTTTTCATGTTCTAAGAGCATTTCTGCAATATTGTAAAGAAACCGGAACTTATCCTTCATGCTTTGGCCTCCACTTTGTCCATTTGACTTCAGGAAAATTTGTATAAGGATGGAAGATGGAGGGTGGAGGAGGAAAGCGACCCCAACCTCATCAGCCATGAAACCCAGACATGAGTCCTGTTCTGCCAGTCTTGCAGGGTGACCTTGAACAAACCTTTAGCTTAACCAGTCAGGTGCACAGGTGGTGTCCACTCCTTGGTGGCTGCATACTCTACTTTCGGACAACGTATGTCAGAGTCTCTGAACACTCGTTAGCAGGCTGTGGATAACTTCACAACTCTAGACAAAGCTGTTTCGAGTGTCCCTTCTCTTACAACCAATTTCTAGCTTCTCTGTTCACCAGTCAGCCTCATCACAAACCTGCTTGACATTCCATTTTGAATCACCTGATTAACTCTTTTCCAATTTTCCAATTTTTATATGGTAGTCAGATTTTTATATGGTAAACAAATAGACTGTTTACCAATCTTGTGATGATCACCATTATGTAAAGTAACAACAAATCTTTATCTAGGCCTTACAATGTGCTTGGCATTGTGTTAAATGTTTTCCAAACATCATTTCATTTAATTCCAACTAAAGTCCAAGGAATAGGCATATTTATTAACCTCTCCTTTACATAATTGAGAAAACTGAGGCTAGAGAAAGGAAGCAATTTTATTTTTAAATACTAGCAACCACAAAGCAAGGCTTTGCTTGGCATTTACAGTCAGCTTGTTTGCACCAAAATCCAAATGAATCTCACACTTGCCAATTCATCGAGATGCTGGATTTATAAATGTCCCTTTTTGTGTAACTTATTTGTTAAGGAAAGAAATAAGGTCACTTGTAAAATTTCCAGTCATCTAGATTCCTCTGATTATTTCTTCTCAATGTTATTAAATACATTCCTTTATCCTCCAAATGTTGTGTATTGTTGCAGCTCTAGAGAATTCATTTGTTTCAGGTTTAATTTTTTTTTCTTTAGTGAGACTACTTCATGAGCAGTGGCATGCTCTTCAGTTGAGGGTACACAGTACTGTTACTCCTCTTTTTATAATGTCAACAGGCACCCGTCTTCAGTGCGTAGATCCAGGAGAACCCCAGGGAGGCTAATCAAGTCATATCTTCTTCATTTATTCATAGGAATATATATAAATATATATATATAATATATATATATGGTCCAAATATATATATATATATTTATATATATTATATATATTGGTCTTTTTGAGACAGCGGTCTCCCTTTAGCTGCTGGCTGTCCGAAATTCATTTCTGTAGACCAGGCACTCACAGAGATCTGCCTGCCTCTGCCTCCCAAGTGCTAGGATTAAAAGCAAGCACCACCACGCCCAGCAGGAATATATCTTTAAAGGTTAATTTCCCTCTATCTTCTACTGAGTCTTACACTGGTATATTTCATGGGAACCGCTGGATAAATATGGGACCTCTTCCTTTTGTGCATCAGCTTTTAACTTAGGGAGAAAGCCCACTCATATCTTTCTGTGATAAGCAGTCATGTTTCTTTCCTCAGAAGCATTATAAATACATAATAAGTTTGTGGATTTAATTATATTTTCATTTTTTTAAGTTTTTTTAAGCCTTTTTTATTTTATTTATTTGTATGTGTATGAATGTACTGTCTGCATGCAGGTCTGTGCACCCGTGTCATGCAACGCCGCGGAGGTCAGAAGAGGTCGTCAGATTCCCATGGAACTGGAGCCAAAGACGGTTCTCAGCCACCATGTGGGAGCTGGGGATCGAACCCGGGTCCTCTGTAATAGCAGTCGACGCTCTTAACCTCTAGGCCATCTCTCCAGCTCTAATTATATTTTCATTTAAATTCATTACAGTTACCCTTCTTGGTGTTCATTAATCCCATATTTAGCCAAACTCAAGCTACCTCTTGAGGGGTTGGAGAGATGGCTCAGCAGTTAAGAGCACTGGCTGTTCTTACAAAAGACCCAATTTCGGGCTGGAGAGATGGCCTAGCAGTTAGGAGCGCCGACGCTCTTGCAGAGGACCCGGGTTCGATCCCCAGCACCCACATGGCGGCCGAGAGCCATCTGAAACTCCAATTCCAGGAGAACTCCAGTTCCGGGGGAATCCGACACCCTCTTCTGACCTCCGCGGCATTGCATGACACGGGTGCACAAACTTGCATGCAGACAGTACATTCGTACACATACAGAAATTAATAAAAAATAAAATAAAATAAAAAAAAGTAAACAAAAGACCCAATTTCAGTTCCCAGCACACACATGCTGGTTAACAACCATCTGTAACTCCAGTTCCAGGGGATCCAATGCCCTCTTCTGACCTCTTCAGACACTGTGCACTTACATACATGCAAGCAATATACTCGTACACATAAAAAATAAATAAATAAACAAACAAATAAATAAATAAAATTCAAGATATCTCTTGAATATTTTGCTAAAACTCTAGTGGGTTTTCATAGCTGCCTTGCTATCTTCTTAGACAATATCTTCCAAGTTATTCTTGTACATTCCCTCTCTTGTGCTTAGACTCCATCATCGTTCCACAGGCAACTATTACCCTTTAATGGGAAATAGTTTTTTAAAACCTTCATCTGCACATGCTACTGAATACATAATGGCAATCTCTTATAATTTCTACTTTATCTCCTTTATCGCCCACAAAAAATTATAGTTCTCTGATGAGGGGTGAAAGGTACACTTGTTTGCAAATATGAGGAGCATATTTAGAATACAGTAAGAGATTGCATTGGTATGACCTCTCTTGTTGTGTATATGTGTCTATATATACAATACCTACAACAAACAAGCATGGGGACCTGAATTCAAATGCCCAGAACCTACAGTGAAGTCCTGCATCTCTGTAATCTGATGCCAAGACAGGGGCAGAGACAGAATCCTCGGAAACTCACAGGCCAAATAGACAGAATCCTCAGAAACTCACAGGCCAAATAGCCTGGTGGACACAGCAGCAAACAAGGCCCTGTCTCCAGACCCCAACAAGGTAGAAGGTGAGAACCAATATCCAAGGTTACCCTCTGACCTCCACAAGTGTGCTCTAGCTTACATTCACAGACACACACACACACACACACACACACACACACACACACACACACACATGCATGCACGCCAAAAAAGATGAGTTTATTTTTAGTTTTCTTTTGTTTTGTTTTTGCAGTTTTTATTTTTGGTCTTTTTTTGAAACAGGGTCTACCTTTAGTCCTACCTGGGCTGGAGCTTGCTATGTAGTCCAGACTGGCCTTGAACTCACAGAGATCCACCTACCTCTGCCTCCCCAGTGCTGCGATTAAAGGCGTGTACCACCATACCCAGCTGTAGTTTTTATATTACTACTGTTACATGTCACTAAGAATGTAAAGTCAAGTTACTGTGTTCTAAGATCTCTTGGAAGACCTAGTTTTCCAGTTCAGGCAGTTGACTAAAAAGTTGGCTCCTAACCATCACTGTAAATACTAAGACCACTGGGCAGGGGCTAGCTTTACACTGACTGAAGGCCACACAGGTAGAGCTCTTATGAAAGTTTGTGAAGATGTAATAACATTTGAAGGATGAAAGGTGTTTGCTTTGATTATATAAATCATTTCTTAGTACTATGGATTTCTCAGATACAATGAAATTTCATGTTTTGCTAAGAAACTAACTGATTCATGAAAACATTGCTTCACAAAATCCATTGAGAGTCCCCAAAGCAGAGACAAAACTCAAATCTGCCTCTTTTTCTTCTCAGAACAATCTGAATTCTGAGACCACCTAATGATAACGCTAAGAACCAGACAACTTCCATGGGTAATGAAATAAAGTAATAGGGTGCACTTAAATTTATTAAGTTGTGGCGCACTGGAATTTTAAAAATATTTTTTCTTTTTAAATTTATGAGGTACAGTATAACATTTCCATATATATGAGTAACTAGCATATAAATATATACATATATTAAAAACCTCAGGTATTTAGCATTTCTTTGTGCTAGAAAACATTAGTACTCATTTTATCCATTGGAATCCTTCTATGGTTAGCCAGCCCCTCACCATTTCCCCCTCCTCTATTTCCTTCCCAGCCCCTGGTAAACACAATTCTATTTTCTACTTCTGTGAAATCTCTAGCCAGCTTCAAAGTGACAATCAGTGGGGTCTGTGTTCCTGAGTCTCACACTGCTCTGAGATATTCACATTCTTCCACAAACGGATGGAAGACCCTATTCTGTCTCTTCTTACTCTCACAAATATTTGGTCCATAGTCCCTTGAGTCATTTTTTTCTAATCAGAAAGAGAGAAAGTTTCACTGTCATATTGATTTGCGTGCCATGGAATATGAAGAGTCTGAGCATCTTTTTATGTTTATGAGTTATGGATTTTTTTAATTTACATGCATGTCTTTTGCCCACCTTTAAATTCAGTTAACTTTTGCTCAGTGATTCACAGAAGGCCTTTAATACATTTAGGTTGTTAAATATTTGTCAATTACATTTGTTGAAAATATATTTCTTTCAGTGTATGGTTTCCCTTTTATATATGTTCTAAAGACCAGTTATTTTTTTAATTACCTTGAATTATCAACTCTTGTTTTATGTTTGTGCTGTTTCATTAATCTCATTAGGGAAATCATTTATAACCAGACTTTATACAGATATTACCCTATAGTTTTCTTCTCAAACATATGTGGTTTAACCTTCTTAACTTTTATATATTTCATTTATTAAGATTGCATTTCTGGGGCTGGAAAGATGGCCTAGCAATTAAGAGCACCGACTGCTCTTGCAGAGGACCCGGGTTTGATTCCCACCACCCACATGGTGGCTAAGAACCGTCTTTAATTCCAGTTCCAAGGTAATCTGACACCCTCTTCTGACCTCCGTGGCATTGCACTACGTGGGTGTACCAACCTATATGCAGACTCATACACTCATACACATAAAAAATAATAAATAAATAAAATTAAAACCTTTTAAAAAAGTGCATTGCTATACATGATTTGAAGTGGATACATAATTTCATTTTTGCCTATGTGGGTAATTATTTGCTAGGTAGCTTGCTTTGCTGCCCTGTGGTCTGCAGAGCAGCTTCTAAGTCAGTTAACGTACATTCCTGGGCCTGTTTCTAGCCCACCTGTTCTGTCCTGCAGCTCCAACTGTTCACCTCTGTGGCAGGGCCATGCTGGCTTGCACTCCCGCTTAGTACTAGATCTTGATATCTGGTAGGGAAAGCTCCCACACATCTACACATACCTGATTCACATTTTCAGGAATGTTGACGCTTTGCTCTTTTGACACTCTATACAAATTTTATAACAATATCTTCAAACACCATAGGAATATTTGTGGAGATTTTTATTGAAACGTATCTACCAAGTCTCTGGTTCAAACTGAGGATAAATGACACCATTATTATAAATTTTTTTTTATTTCTTGTGATCTATTATTTTAATTTTAGGTGTATGAGTATTTTGCCTACATTTATGTAAGTGTACCCATGTTGTGCAATTGCAGAGGCCAGAAGAGGGCATCAGATCACCTGGAACTGGAGTTACAGCCTGTTGTTAGCCACCATGTGGGTGCAGGGAACCAAATCTAGGTCACCTGGAAGAACAGCCAATACTTGTAAACTATTGAACCATCTCTCTAGGCCTATACTAAACCTTTGATTTAAGAACATTATTATATATGGTTTAGAAAACACTTAATACCTTCTTTACTCATAGTCATGTACTAATAAGAATACAAAGAAAAATAAAAGTATAAAGAACAGCTAGATAGTTATTCCCTCAACAGTCAATAGTTGTCTGTGGAGAATGAAGGACGTCTGAAAGGAAAGTACAAAAAGGTTTCTACATGGCCCAGTGTAGTGGTCCAAGCCTTTAGTCCTAGTACTCGGGAAAGCAGAAACAGGAGATCTCTGTAATATAGAGGGCAGCCTGGTCTATGTAGTAGGTTCCAGGCTAGCTGGGGCTACTGGGAGAGTCTGTCTCAACACCCTCCCAAAGGGTGCCTATAGTGTATTTTTTAGCCAGGGTAAGAGGTACATGGAGCTCCACTTTTTTTTTTTTTTTTAAATTAATTTTTTTTATTGTGTTTGTGCATTCGTCATCATTTTCCAATTCAGATCAGGCATTTTTCCTTTCCTTCCCCCACCCCATCCCGATTATGTATTCTGGCAAACTGTCTTTTTCTTTCTCTTTTTTGTGTTTTTTTAGCTATAAGTGATAATCATGAGTACAAGCATTCCTCGTTGCAAACCAATCTACAGGCTTGTTGTGTCCAAACCCCCACAGCCCACCATCCAGGGTGGGGGGTGATGTTGTTCTATCAAGTTGATCAAATGAGTGTCCAGACTACATCACTTAGTAGTTTCACCATTCACCCCAATAGGATCCTTACATTCTACCACTCCCCCTCTTCTGCAGGTTTTCCCTAGGCTTAGAAAAGGGGCACAGTGGATGAGAAGTAAAACAGTCCACTCTCTCTGGAGCTGTTGACTTGGACTCTGGTCAATTCTGGCTGTTTCCTTTCAGGGGCTGACAGTTTTGTCCGGAGAGTAACCTTTCGATCCTACTAATGACACCAAGCAATTAGATATATAGGTATTTAAGCAGCACTAACCACTTCTTGATCATTATTTTGGATGCCATAAACATTTTAAAGGCCCTTTTGCCTACATAGCATATGTACTGGTTAGTTTTTATCAACTTGTCACAAACTAGAGTCACCCAAGAACAAGGAGCCTCAACTGAGGCAAGTTCTCCACCAGGAAGGCCTTTGGATGTGCCTGTGGGACATTTTCTTGGTTGCTGGTTGATGTTGCAGGGTCAAGTAAGTCAGTAAGCAGCATTCCTCCATGGTCTCTGCTTCTGTTCCTGCCTCCAGGTTCCTGCCTTGAGCTCCTGCACTGGCTGCCCTCCATGACGGAGTGTAACCCGTAAGCTGAAATCAACCATTTCCTCCTCAAGTTACTCTTGGTCATGGTTATTCCAGCAACAGAGAGCAACCTAGAACAGATGCTTCACAAAGCAAAATTTAGAACAGGCAAAGACATATTTGGCACTTTGATTTAGTTAGTCAAAAAGCATTAATTTTTTAAATGTTTTCCTTCATATAATATAAACTTGTTATATAAATACTTAGTCCAACATTTTCTTTTCTTTTTTTTTTTTTTTTTTTTTTTTTTTTTTTTCTTTTGAGACAGGTCTCCCTGTAGCCCCAGCTGTCCTGGAACTCACTCGTAGACCAGGTCTGGCCTTGAACTCACAAAGATCCGCCTGCCTCTGCCTCCCAAGGCTAGGATTAAAGGCGGCACCACCAGCCGGGTGTAAATAATAGATATTTAGTCACCATTTCTTTTTTTTTTTTTTTTTAAATTGTTTTTATTGATGCTTTGTGCATTTCATACATTTTTTCCAATTGTTCAGGCTTATCTTTCCCTTCCCCCACCCCCCCCCCCCCCCATCCCGGTCATGCCATGCGTCCAGACTTTCCTGCATTCTGTCTCTCATGTTTTTTTTCATTTTTAGCTATAAGTGATAATCCATGAGTACAAGCATCCTTCATGCAAAACCTATCTGCAGGCTGTTGTGCCCAAACACCTACAGCCCCACCATCCAGTGGGGGGTGACAGGTTGTTTGTTCAATCAAGTTGATCAAATGAGTGTCCAGACTACATTGCTGTAGTTTCACCATTCACCCCAATCGCAGCCCTTACATTCTACCACGCCCCCTCTTCCGCAGGTTGTTCCCTAGGCTTAGAAAAGGGGCACAGGTGGATGAGAGGTAAAACAGTCCACTCTCTCTGGAGCTGTTGACTTGGACTCTGGTCAATTCTGGCTGTTTCCTTTCATGGGCTGACAGTTTGTCCAGGAATAACCTTTCGATCCTACTAATGAAGAACAAGCAATTAGATATATAGGTATTTAAGCAGCACTAATAGTTATGGTAGGTTACTTTAGCATAGACACATGTTTGGATATGTTAATCCATGAATTACAATTTTCCCCCCTGTTAAATATGACAGGGTCTTACTGTGGCTTATAACATCTCCTAACCTGTAGAGGATGTAAGCTTGTGGCATCAGCCATGGGTTATTTCTCCAAGGGGAGAGCCAATAGCCAATTAGATTTGGGATATACAGGCACATGGCTGCCTCTGCTGCACAGTATTTCCAGGCAGGTGAGGTGTAGCTGGTGCTGACGGTGGAGTCTTGCTTGTTAGTCCAACATTTTCAAGGAAAGTTGTACTCCTGTATGTACCATGGAGAAAATTTTGTTTGTTTAAAAATGATTTTTTTGACATTCAATTTATCTTCTAGGATTTTATCATGCATTATCCCTTGAGGAACCTTGGTTCATTCTCTGACTGTATATGCGGCCTACTACAATTCAAACTGAATTGACTATACATTCATTCAGTAAGTCATTTGAAAAAACATATGCCTAATGCATTGTGTTATAGAATAAGAAAACAGAAGATAAATAAGAACGTTTATGCCCACATAAAAGAATCCATGAAGTAACATGTAGTAAAACAAATACTCAAAGAGCTTTACTCTCTGATTGAAGAAGCAGAAGTATTAAAGATAATAATCACATAGCGGCAAGGGAACTCAAAGCAGAATGACTTAAATAAGCAAGTGAAGAAGACAGGTCTGAGAGTCTCAAATCACTCCCTCTTAGTTTAAAGATATGCAGGAAAAAGAGTATTTTAGCCTCTTGCTTATATTCCAGTTTTGTCTGGTGGAAAGAGCAATAACTGGACTCATTATCCTTGGTGCATTCTCTTTTGGTTCCAAATTGTGTTGGTTTGGGATTTTAAACTAGGATAAAGAGCTGGGCATGTGGTTCAATGACAGAACACTTGATTAGCATGCCTGAGGCCCTGGGTTAGATCCCCAACACTTCACAGAAAGCTAGAAAGGATTTCATCTCCTTTCTAACCCAACCATGACAGAAAACTGCATGGCCTTAGGAACTGCACATATAGAACATTTTGAGAGGACAAAGAGATTACTTTCTGTAATGTTTTGACCTGCCCCAAAGCATATAGCTGATCCTGTATAATTTATATGCACCTCAGAGTAAAAGCCTGAAAAGGAGCAGTGTTAATTGACTGGATTGACCATGTTAGCTGGCTGCTTTGTTTTCATAGAAAACTACACACATATCCAATAAATTCACTGAGAGGAATAGGAAAACAAAAATGTACCTGATGTGGAGTCACCCACCCCCTCCTGTGCGCTGCCTCTCTGGCCCCCTTCTTTGGACTCTAACCAGTTGTTTGACAATACTTTTCAGCTGTTTCTCTGTTTATATAACCCTTTAATATCTTGTAGTTACGTTTAGCTGCCAGAGGAGCTTAAAGCATTTCTAAAAGGTACAGACACAAGGGCAGAAAGAGCATCCGTGCTGCACATAGGGGCCTGCAACGTGAATGCCATCCCTATCACTTCAGACCCCAGAGCCAAAACCTTCCCTGGGACACACTGAGCAACCGTTGACATTTCCAAAATGGCAACACTAGTGATATGAAGACTCATTTTTATTTGAAGGTGCTGGTGATTTCTAAGCCTGGGAACAGATTGAAGGCTATATTCTTGGCCTGCTGAAACTGCATTTGCACTTATTAATGCAAGAGTTTGTAATAATTAAATTCAGGACCACTAGCAATTGCTGCCACGAGAACTTTGTCTCCCAAATGTGTACAGAAGGAGAGCTTGATTGCCCACTGAAAGGATTAGCAGGCTCATATACTGCCCGGATCCTGGGCACTGTTTCAACCTGCCCCAATTATGTGAATCTGTAATAAGGAGTAGTCTCAGATGTTGGCAGAGTAGGTATGAGTACAAGAGGTGATTAAAATTCATCCTGTCACTCGAAACAGTGCTTTCTTTAGGACATTTCTACATCCTAAGATATAAATTTATGGTATCACATCACCCCAGTGTGTTCCAGGAATAACTTTAAGAAATTATTTTCCAGGGATTTCAGCACAGAATGAAACCAAGCTTTTATCATACCTGTGGGATGGTTAATTCTATGTGTCACCTTGACCGGGTTGTGTGGTGTCCAGATATTTGGTTAACATTATTTTGGGTGTATCTAATAGAGTTGTTTCTAGATGAGATTAACATGTGAACCAACAGACTGAGAAAATCAGATTGGCTTTTGCGTTGTGAGCAAGTCCCCTCCAACGGCTGATGGTCTAAACAGAGCAGTGTGCTCTCCTGGCTGGTTCCAAGCTGGGGTGAGGTCTTCCCCTGATTTCAGACCATCTTGTCTCTTGGGTTTTCAGAAGACACCTCAGCTCTGCTGGCTGCACAGCTCATCCATAAGGGAGCTTGTGACTTTTCTGCCTCCATAGTGGTATAAGCCAATTCCTGATATGTTTATATGATCTATTGTTTCTGTTTCTATGATGAACTCAGACTAATGCACCCCTCATGCACACAATCTCCAAATGAGGTTGTCGCTTCTGATAGGTTGCCTCCCACAAGTCTGCCATGACAGTGGACCAGATGTTGATTTTTAAACAAGTACTGATTTTCATTTTAAAATCTTTTCCTTTAAAGCTAACAACATATATGTCATTGTAGTTCAAAGATCTGAAATAACTTCATTTAATTGTCCTTCTCCGTGTTATCACTGCAACAAAACCAGTTCCTTCAAACTTTTCAAATCAAGTTCTTCAAGTGTTCAAGAGTTTGGTTTTTTTAGTCAAATCTCCTATTTAATTTGCACAAGTCTTAACCTTGCCTGGAATGATCCACTTCTATAAATGACAGAGCTACTGAGTCCTCTCAGTCACCAGAGAACAATGGGAAGCCTTCATGAGCTCAGGACAAGGACAGTTCAGATGGTGCAGATCAGAGTTCTATACAAACTAATGCTCTGAAACTGCTTTGTAAAAGGAAGAACCTTTATATTCTAGACAGAGAAGCTCTATTTAAATCACAGTTGATTTGATAGAGCAAGAAGTAAATATATACCATTTAAATACTTCTCTCCTCAAATGAAGATATAATATGTGCAAACAAATACTTTGTATGAATGTAAAATATATGTAACCACAGAAGCCTTTTAAAAATGCAGTCTTTTTAAAAATGGGTAAAAATTGATCCACTTGACAAAGCAGAAAATTTTCATCACAGGACACCATTAGTTGCACCTCAGCCTCATCCAATGAACCCTGTGGTCCAATGGGAGCTATCCCTGGGGGCTCTTTATTTCTTTTAATCACATCTCAACTCCTGACTATATAATAAACAGCACAAACAACACAGGAAAAACAGATAAGTTGGAATTTAACAAACTTAAATTTTTTGTACTGTAAATGATGCCTCAAGAAAGTGAAAGATCCCACCTCAGAACAGGACAGACTATCTCTAGATCTCCAAAATAAGTGATTTTTATCCTCAATATAAAAAGAATTCCTATATTTTAACAATAAAAAGATAAATATCCTGACTTAAAAATGGACAAATGGTCTTAAGAAGTATTTTTCAAAACGCAAATGTCACTAAGTACATGAATAGATGCTCAGCCATTTAGACATCAGGAAGAGAAATGGAGAGGATGTGAGGACACTGAAATGCTCATGAATTGCTGGTACTAATGTAAAATACTGCGGCCACTCTGGAAGAAGTTTGACAGTTTCTCAAAATGTGGAGAAAGGACTGGAGATAGGGCTCAGTCAGTGAAAGGTTTGCCATGCAAGCTGGGGGCCCAAGTTTGAATACAAGACCCACATGAAAGTCGGGTATGGCAGCCTGAGTCTGTGATCACAGTATTGTCACAGCGAAATGGAAGGCAGAGACTAGTGAACCCCTGGAATCTGGAAAGCCAGCTAGCCGGGAGCACACAGCTGAACACAGGCACCTTATCTCAGACAAGACAGGAGGTGAGGTCCTCTGACGTCCACACGAATGCCATCACGTGTGCTCCTGCACACACACACACACACACACACACACACACCAAGCAAACAAGGAAACAAGCTTTGTTTTGCAGTGCTGGACAATGAACTCAGGAGCTCACACAGGGTAAACAAATGCTGTGCCATGGTCTACAGCCTCCAGCCAATATGTACATTTGATGTTTGTTATTAAAAAATGTTTTGTATTTCTTATTGAATTTTTGTGAATTTCATACTATATAGTTGGACAATATTTAGATCCGCTCCCCCCTCCCCACTGCACCCACTGACCCCACCCAATTTAATAAATTCTCTTATTTGTATCATATGGCCTCACAGTAGAATATGATTTGTGTCCCCCAATGTCCTTCAGTGTGGTTACACTGCCCCAGCCTTGTAAGACACTTTCTATCCCCCTCCCAGCAGCCATCAATCACTAAGAGTTCCTTAGGTTAGGTTCAGATTTCTTAATACAGAATGCACAAATCCTATGCACGCTCATACCAGACAAAAACCCCAGCATAGACATGGGAAATTGTTAATCAAATTTTTAAAAATAAAAAATAAATATTAAACATAGAGTTACTGTCATAATTACTCATCTCCATGCCCTGATAAAATGCCCTGACCCCCCACCCCGAAAAAATATCTTATCAGGAGGATGGGGTTTATTGATCTTACAATTCAAGGGACACAGTCAGTCATGGCGGAGACGTCATGGTGGAAGTTAGGAGCAGCTGATCACACTGGCCTCATGGTCAGGAAGCTGGGAATGATGGGTGCTGTGCTGGTGCTTGGCTAGCTTTCTTCCTGCATTTGAGCATCCTACCCCAGGGAATGGTGCTGCCCACTTCAGAGGTGGGTCTTTCCATCTCACTTAAACAACGCAAGATACTCTCATTGGCATGCCCAGAAGCTTGTCTCCTAAGTAATCATAAATCCTGTCACGTGGATAATGTTAACCATCTTCAGTACCAAATTATCCAACAATTCCACTCCTAGCAATATACCTGAAAGTGGAAACGTGTCCACACAAGAACTTTTACACACATCTTCACACTGACATTATCATAACAGCTGAAATGTATGAACCCAAATGGACACCAACAGATGAAGAGGAAACGAAATGAGGTGTACCCCCCAAATGAGGTGCACCCCCAAAGAAGAGTAGTTTGCATCAAGAATTGATATGTGTTATAATATGGATGAGCCTTGGAAACATTATACTAAACAAGTCAGAAAAAAACCTGCGTGCTGTATGATTCCGTTTAAATGAAATTCCAGGATAAGGAAATCTATAGAAACAGTTCCTAGCAGGTGCCGGGAGCTGAGGAATACAGGTATGATGAAAATATTCTAAAATGGGTGTGTGTCATCTTCTCAACTCTGTAACAATATCAAAAAGCAATGAATTGTATGTTTTAAAGTGCTTCATTGCATGGTGTGAAAATCATTTCTTATGTGAGTGTATCATGTACAAAATACCAGAAATATTTCAGATCCTGAACCTTTTCAGGCTTCAGAATATTTTCATATACATTGAGATATCTTGACGTTGGGATCCAAGTCAAAACACAAAACTCATTTGTGTTTCATAGACACAGAGCCTGAAGGTAATTTTATGCAATGTTTTAGTACACCTGGGTTTTGATTTTTGTCACATGAGGGTGATTTACAAATGACAGTAAACACTCTGTGGACATGTGCGATTTTCCACTTGTGTGTAAAACCTGTTTTCAAGAGGAAATCCAGCTCCCAGGCAGAAACTCCATTGCTTTTTATAAACTTATTTGACTTGTATGTTGGAGAAATGCAACAGAAAGGAATGGAATGTTTACAGTCAGCATTCGTGGAGTTCGGAGTGCTATACTTCTGGTACCTCTTACCTATCTTCCTTCTTTATCATCTACTCAGAAAATTTCAGAACCATTTGCTCAATGGCAGGTCTAAGGATCAGTCCAGAAGAATGTAGCCAGGCATAGTGATACATGCCAGTAATCCCACATCTCTGGAATCTAGAGTAGGAAGAACATTAGTGTAAGATAAGCTTGGGCCACAGAGCAAGACCCTGTCTCTAAAACATTAAAAAGAAATAAACAAAACCTAAAACTAGAACATCTCCTCCTTTAAGACATTGCCAGGCATGAGGAGCAGAAAGGTCTTTGTGCTTCCTGAGCTCTCTCTCTCCGCACTTCAGTGGGCACCCACGGCTTTGCTCTAGGCCAGCCACCGCTGGGTCTGTACACTTTTGATGGATCCTTTTGTCCTAGAAAATTCATTCTCTGTTGATTTGCTGCTCTGAATTCTCACCCAAAAGTTACAATCAAAATTTCTGCTCACCTAAAGTGACTCCAGTAGCAAGGTAAGTATTTAAGGGGGGTTAAAACCAGTGACTTGGAGTGTTGCTGAACTTCCCTGAAATGTCGATGCCCCTGAAATCTCTTCCCATGACCCCCACTGACTAGGTTCCTTTTGGGTAGACATGAACCTGAAGCCTTTTACCTTAGGAGGATTCCTACTGAGAGGATAAATTGAATTATCATTTTCATTTAACATTTTGAACACTTTTGCAAAGTGAGTGAAATTATTACAAAACTGGGCCTTTTAAAAAGACCCATGTTTGCATTTACAAAGGAGCAAGAAAACAAATTAACACTCCTGGGTATATACCCACAAGACTCAACCTGTCCTAGAGATACATGCAAAACCAAATTTATTACAGATCTCTTCATAATAGCAAAGAGCTGGAACCAACCCAAGTGTCCCTCAACCAAAGAGTGGATAAAGAAAATGTGGTAGATCTAGTTCTATGCAGTGGTAAAGAAAGATGACATCATGAACTTTACAGGTAAATGGATGGAACTAGAAGATATCATGTTAAGTGAAGTAACACAGTCCCAGAAAAACAAATGGTGAATGGTATTCCTCATTTGTGGATGCTAGCACCAAATCCCTAGTTGTAAGGCAAACTGAGCAATGTCAATGTTGCATTTCTTTTTATCTGAAAAATGTGAATCCCTTAATGAGCTCTAGAAGTAACCTATCACTTATTTTCAGACTTCGTAATTTTGGTATATGGGTGAAGGGTATGTATGCATATTAGAGGAATATAAAATTAAAGGGAAAATGTGATTCCAAAACATGTTTTGGAATTAAAATATAGTTTCTTTTCAGACATCATAATTTTGGTATATGTGTGACATATATATGCATATTTTGAAGCAATACTAATTGGAGGAAACAACAACAAAAGGACTGGGACAAAGAGCTGACTGAAACAGTAAACTCCTCCCCAAAACAGTAAACCTCTGCATAGAAGAACTTTTTAAAAAACTGAGGAAAAGATGCAAGACATGTATGGCAGAATGCATGAGCTTGGGTCAGGGGAGGGGCATGGAAGGGGGAACGAGTCTAAGTTGGATTGAGAAATGTATGAAATACACAAAACTTCAATAAAAATATTTTTTTTAATGCTTACATTTAAAGGGCTAAGGATTTAATGTTCTCATCTAAGCGTCAACCTTCAGTTTTACCTGAACTTGGGATATATTTTTAGTACTGTCTGCTGACATGTTCACATTTGGACTAGTGAGCAATATCCAGAAAATTTGTACTCTGCTCCCTTGTCTGGGTGATGCCTTAGAAATGTGAATGTGCCCATCACTCAGAAAGGCAGAAGACTGCACAGTTGCTGGGGTAGAGATCTTGGGTAAAGCAGCGTTCAGAATGAGATGTCCTGAGCACAGCGAAGAGTGTGAAGAGTACACAGGACCTCCCCCTGATGAACCCTGGGGAGGCGAAGCAGTCGAAGCAGTCGATGGCAACAATGGGCTTAAGTGAGAGTCAATAACACATAGAATATACGTCGCCCGTTTACATTTATTGCACATTAAGCTTCCGTGCATTCAAAAGATAATGGCAGATGCAAAGCAAGCGTGTTGTACTGTCAGCAGAGAATGGGCAAGGTGCCAGCTCCGCAGACTAAACCAGCAGGGAGCTGCAGGGAGGACCAGCAGAGCTGCCCAGGGGAGGGGCAGGGCCACCAGACTCACTGGAACTTGGATGCAAAGCCCACCACGATCAATACAACTGCAGTAGCACCCAGGAGGAAGTGTCAGGTATAAAGCCAACAGGAGGCTGCAAGGTCCACACGGCTTCATGTAGCGTTTTATTTACAAATCACCTTCAGGAAAAAATTTCAACCTGAGGCAGGGTCTGTTAGATGAAAAGTTCCTTGAAACTCAAAAATGTTAGCAGGGGAGCTGGTGGTCGGCAACAACTGCTATGTTGGTTGACTTCCCCGGGGTGGGGTGGGGTGGGGTTAGAAGCGGGTCTGTTCTAGACCTGCTCCTCAGAAATCCTGTTGTGACAGAAGTGGTGGTGCTGATGGTGCTGGTTATTTGGGTTTGGAATTTTTTCAGGGTGTGTGTGTGTGTGTGTGTGTGTGTGTGTGTGTGTTTATTCTTTATGTGTATGAATGTACTGTCTGCATGTGGGTTTGTGCACCCGTGTTGTGCAATGCCACGGAGGTCAGAAGAGGGTGTCGGATTCCCCTGGAACTGGAGTTAAAGATGGTTCTCAACTGCCGTGTGGGCGCTGGGGATCGAACCTGGGTCCTCTGCAAGAGCAGTGGGCGCTCTTAACCGCTAGGCCATCTCTCCAGCCCGGACAGTGTCTTTCTGTGTACCCAGCCTGACCTCAATCTCCTGTCTCCTCCTGCACGCTGGGATTACACACCTGCCACACCAAGCCCAACGGTGGTGACGTTCCAAAGCAGGTCCTTTTCAGTTCCTCTCATTTTCCACTTAGGAAGTGCAGTACACAGGGCAGCTGACTTAGTGAGAGCTGGAAGGTCTTCTGTAGGCAGACTGTCCTGAGCTCTCTTGCCCAACTCCCCACAGCACCTGTTCTGAGACATTGATTCTCTCAACTGGAGAAATCCTCCAGATGCACATGCGGCAGGCAGGTGGAAAATTAGATGCTCTAGAGCCTCTTCACGTCCTGCCCCTTTTTCTCCAACTCTCTCCTTTTGATGCTATCTCAAGAGACATGCTCTCTGAAGCAGCTGTGTCAAACACTCTGGGGCCAGACCAAGGGGTGAAACTGTTAAAGAGCCCTGAGGCCAACCTCTCAGCTCTCTTTCTGCAGCTGTCCTAAAAAGGGGCATCTCTGCACTTATGACCACAGAAGCCTTGCTAACTCAGCCCCCGCTTGTGCCAAACCTGGTGGTTCACTCTCCTGCCCAGCTGCCATCTCCTGGGGCAATGCCAGGCTCAGGCACTTTTCTTAGATGCTTTTGCGAGCTTCTGCACAGCTGGGAGCACAGCTACAGCCTCCCTGGCACAGCTGAAGAGAACAAAAGCTTCCAGAGCCCAAAGATAATGAGCCTCCATCCCCTACCCTCATCCTTGCCAGCACCAACTCCCCTCCCTGTGACAAGTGGAAAATCTCCTACAAGTTCCCCCACCACTGGGTCCTTAGTCATTTATTGCCTTACAGGGTGATGGCGTTGGTTGCTCCTCTTGCTTTTCAGAAGCTAAAATGCTCTGGCAGCCAAGAATGAAACTGTTTGTCTTAATTCTGCCCTCTCGGCATGAGCCCTTGCAGAAAATGGCTTGCATTTCCTCTGCCTGCCGCCACTGCTGCTGCTGCTGTTGTGGTGGCAAAGATAAACAGCCCATCAGTGCGGAGCTGAAAAGAAATATAGGAAAGGGGATGGGAGTACTTTAATTACTTTGAATGGCTTTTTGTGTTCTGTGTGATTGCTTCCTATGATACAGTAGTTTCTCATTCTCGATGCAAGCTCTGTGTTTCTATTCATAAGAATAAGATTGAAGCAGGAAATTGGCTTTCAAGAGTAGGAGAGAGAAAGAGCAGACTGAGAGGTTGGCTGTTTCCGTTAGAAGAAAGAGCCCTGAAGGCTTCATTCTCACATGGCTCTGCTGAACAGGGAGCTGGACCAGCTCAAGGAGATGGTCAGCTTCCTTGCCCTGTCCTGGGGCAAGGACTGAGTCTAGAGCTTAGAATAGCAGTCAGAACACTGTGGAGGAAGATCTCCAAGAAAGGCCGTGATCATGTTGGGGCTGCCCCCTCCGCACCTGAAAAGTCTCTGTGAGTATTGGGGGGGGGATGAAATGTGTGTCACAGACATGCAGTTTCCTGTCAAGTTACTTATCACAGGATAGATTATAGATTTGAGGCCCTGGACAAAACTTTAGGGGAACATTGTTACTTCCCTCCATATTTTCTATCTTTACATTTCTGTAAATTAAGAACATATGGTTCATGAAACAGTAATGCACAGCTTTACCATGGAGACACATTCTGAGAAGCATGCTATTAGGCAATTTTATCACTGTGTGAACTTCCTATAGTTACACATAAAACTCCAATGCCTATGATGTCATTAGGTGACAGACCATTACATATTTGGTCCAATGCTGACTAATATTTGGTCCAATACTTATACTGTATAATGTCATTATACAGCATAAGACTAGATGGCAAAGTCACCTCTATATATGACATAACTATTTTTCATCAATTGTCATGTCAATAGTCACTAACTAAAAATTATGTGTTTTCATATGTAATCAATTTGACTCTAAGTCAAATTTGTATATATTTCCCACACAAATTAAATGGACTTATAAAATAAATATAACCTTAAAAAGATGGCTGTAAGTTCTTTGATAAATCCTTTTTGAACACAAATGATAAATTTTTCTATAAATTCCAGTGTCCTATGTTGGGTTTTCTTAAATTATTGTAAAGCTATATAGGGGACATTTGAGTTAAGGACTGAGATTTATAAACCCATTTAGAAAACTGAATGTCTACTGTGTACAGGGAACATCTAGACAGCTGGGTAGAAGGGAGTTAATGACAGCTCTACTCCTAGCCCTACGACAGAACAGAGGTAGAATTTTCAAGCCTTGGAAGCTTTACTGAAGAGGCAAGTCAGGCAGCTTACAAGATGCAAGCTGCAAGGATATGCTGAGAAAACTGCAAAGCAGCATACAGATGATAATGCGTACCACTGTATCTGTAAGGTGCTCACAATGTGATCTAGGAACTTTGGAAAATGATTTCTTTCAGACTCAAATGCTGCAATATGGCGGGCACAAGAACTCCAAGCCCTGAAACAACATCTTTTTCTGCTCTGCATGTACAAGAGTAAATGTTTCCTTCAAATTCAAGATCTCAAACAGCACAGGGAGATGGGAAAAACATATAAAACCGGCTTTATATGCAGAGAATTAGAGAAGGTTCACCAGGGGAAACTTCTCTGGGA
Source organism: Rhizomys pruinosus (assembly GCA_009823505.1). NCBI lineage: Eukaryota > Metazoa > Chordata > Mammalia > Rodentia > Spalacidae > Rhizomys > Rhizomys pruinosus. The sequence goes on from VZQC01015136.1 coordinate 559,811, forward strand.
TAATGTAACCCAGAATAATTCCTTTTTGATCCAAGAAGAAATGAGCCTAAAAGGGCACTGCAAGAAGTTGAAAGGGAGAAGCACAGAAAAGAGGTTAAAAACTATAAAAGGAAATGAGGAAAAGTGAAGCAAAAACTATGGAAAGAAGAAGGCAGAATAAAATGATCACTAAGTTGCAACATGGTGACTGGAAAAGCATGCTTACGTGATCCCTTCCTTCTTCCCTGAATTTTCTTGTAGTCAAGCCTTTTGCCCTGGTACTGACAGACTGTTTCTAACTAAGCCCTCAGTCTAGTTTTATCCATGGTCATGTTTTTATTTTTTGTTTTTATCATATGTTTGTGAGTGTGTTGCCTGCTTGTAAGTGCACCCATATCATGCAATGTCCAGGGAGGTCAGAAAAGGGAATCAGGTCCCCTTGAACTGGAGTTACAGATAGTTGTTAGCTGCCATGTGGGTGCTGGGAATTGAAACCAGGTCCTCTGCAAGAGCAGTCAATCCTCTTAACCTCTGAGCTACCCCTCCAGCCCTCCATGATTATTCTCACCACCAGGCACACCACCAAGAGAAGACATCTCAAAATGAGAGACATAACCTCCATGCCAAAGCTGGCTCAGAATCCAACACAAAAGACCAACTGCAGTCCAACCATCATTAACAAGCAGTAGATGGTGGGAAAGCTTCTCTGGTGTGAGAATCAGTCATGTGCCACAATACTCATTCTTTATGTAATTCAGAGAAAAAGAAAAGGCACTTTGGAATTTAGGATCAAGACAGGAAAGATGGCCCAGTTGTTGAGAGCACTGGCAGCACTTGCTGAGGACACAGGTTCAGTTCCCACCACGCATATGGGTGCTCATAACCACCCCTAACTTTGGTTCCAAGAGGAGGGAATCTGATGCCCTCTTCTGGCCACTGCAGGCATTGCTTCCAAGTGGTACACTTGCATTCCTGCAGGCAAAACACACATTTACATAAAATAAAAATAAATAAATCAAAATTTTATTTTTTTAATTTTTTTAATTTATTATTTTTTATGTGTGTGAGTGTACTGTCTGCATGTAGGTTGGTGCACCCATGTCATGAAATGCCGCAGAGGTCAGAAGAGGGCTTTGGATTCCCCTGGAACTGGAGTTAAAGACAGTTCTTAGCTGCCATGTGAGTGCTGGGAATCAAATCCAGGTCCTCTGCAAGAGCAGTCAGTGCACTTAACCACTGAGCCATCTCTCCAGCCCCAAAAATTTATTTTAAAGAATTTGGGAAAAAAAAAAAAAGAATTTGGGATCTCCATAGATTAATGCATCTCTCAGCTATCACCCGAAAAGTTTCCTTATGCAGTAGATCGTGATTAACGCAGAAACCCACAACTAGCTAATAGTCAGAAAACAAGAGACTGCAGAGTGGTTATTCCCATGTCAAACTTTTGCTTACCAAGTCTCAGGGATCATTACAGAAGAGGAAGCAGAAAAACTGTAAAAGCAAGTGGCAGTAAATGACCACAGGAAATGGAATTTCCCAGATGGCTGGTCGGCTACTCTTGTGGACTCACAGCAATGGCTACAGCATGCACAAGTCCCCTATGAGTTCAAACCAAACAAAATTCCACCATAGACCTGGGGAAGTGGGTAAGAAATTTCAACCCAATCGAAGGAACTTTTGTCAATTTATGGCTGCTGGGAGAGAGAGAGAGTCAGTCTCTTTCAAGGACAAGCCTCCAGCGGATGGCCCCACACTGAAGGCCATTTGGGGACACAAACTAGACTCTATGGGCCATGTACATATACAATAAAGTGCATTAAATTAGGCAGGGAACAGTAAGGGAAGGTGCAGATGGAGGACGGGATCCGAATATAATCAAAGTCTATTGTATGAAAATCAGAAGATTCAATTTCAAAGATTAAAATAGGGCTGGAGAGATAGCCTAGCAGTTAAGAGTGCTAACTGTTCTTGCAGAGGACCCAGGTTCAATCCCCAACACCCATATGATGGCTGAGAACCATCTTTAACTCCAGTTCCAAGGGAATCTGACGCCCTCTTCTGACCTCCGCGGCATTGCAAAACATGGGTGCACCAACCTACATGCAGACAGTACATTCATACACATTAAAAAAAACTAAATAATAAATAAATATACTTTTCATCATTCATCAACCATTCAGGTTGCCTGAAAAAAAAAAGAATGTGGAATCTTGAGTATGCCCTTGAGAATGCAATACCCACTCAGAATGTTTTTCTCTGAGACCCAAGGCCCCAACATGTGGTACTAGACAAGGAAGTGCTGACTCGGGGCTATATAATGGGTGATGGCATTGGGAAGAGGAGCAAGCAGCAGAGAAACCTGTTGGGAAATGCAAGAAGTTCAGCCCGTGAGGGTCATGCTGAGCCCTGAGTAGTCAGGAAGCACCACTGAAACACTCACTAGGTGCCTGGCAGGTGTGACCAGGACAACTACTGTCAGTGTGGGTGACACGGTAAAGATGCAAGTATTGAGTAAGGAAGCACTCCAGGCAAGACCAGTGTGCCACCTGGACGTTGCCCTACGTGCCTTGGATATGAGAACGAACATCCAACTACATGTGCATCACACACACACACACACACACACACACACACACGCGCGCGCGCGCGCGCGCGCGCGCGCGCACAAAACCCACTTCTCAATTTGACCTTCAGTAAGTCCTTGGGAAAAATTAGGCTGAGAGCCCAATTCGAATTAGATCTCTCTTTAGTTAGTAGCATGACCTTGATAAGTGCTCTTCCTTCTCTGAGCCTGACTTTCTCCATTCTTCAGTGAGATTGTCCTCCGACTGTCTCTGATTTCAGAGTCCAGTACTTGTTTAACCTAGTGCAAAAGGCACAAATATAGAAATAAAGGATCCAAATGTTGCTCTCCTGGTGGGATAGTCTAAAGAGAATATTTCACAAACTACCTAGATGTCAAAGTCTCAAGGTAGCAGATGCCTAAAACGGAGAACACTGGAAGACTGGATAGAGAACATTAGGTTCAACAATAAAATGTCCAGCATCCTAAGGTGAAAACAGATTTATTTACCAAATTTTGAACTACCAGTAGAAGAGGACACTCTACCACTTTAGACAGGTTGACCCAAAGGATAATATACTTACCAAACACATCGAACCAGCAGGTGGTACAGGAAAAGAATACTTCTATAAATGGTAAAAATGTCCATTCCTCAGACATGGTCCAGGAAAGTTTTATGAACTGCCATATCATTAAAATAGTAGAACATTACAGAGGACTAAACATATTTAAGATTGGCATCTATGAAAATAATCAAGCTGTCCCTCATTCCTAAGGGCCTTCTAAGTCACAGTAGAAAAAGAAAATCAGTCCAGTGCGCTACTGCTGAAATCAGAGCACATCGTTACTTAATTGAAAATAGAGAACTGTGACAGGAAGGAAGGAAGATGGTCTTATTTAAGGACTGCCAATGGTAGCAGGCAGCCACAGAGGCACTGGTGCTAGGCACGTGGTCCAGCAATGTTTAAATGAATGTGCTTTGCTTATCCTTGTGGGAGAATGGGCATGTGACTAAACTCCATTCAGGTTGCCTATGAGAGAGAAAACAACCATTTTGGTGCTATTTCATTTTAATCATATCTGGTAAATGTAAGCCTTGTTAACTGCTTCCTCTTCTGGTTTATGAATTGGTTCTCAAACCTGTTTTTTTTTTTAACATTATTCATTTTTATTTTATGTATATGAGTATTTTGCCTATGTATATCTAACTGTACCACATGCATGCAATGCCCCTGGAGGCCAGTAGAGGGCATCAGATCCCTAGAATGGGCGTTATGGACAGTTGCTATTCACCAAGTGGGTATCCAGAACCAAACCTGGGTCCTCCTCAAGAACAGCCAGTGCTCTTAATGGCTGCACGATCTCTCCAACCTCCTGGCTCTTAATGCTTTGATGCCTCTGCAGCCATCATTGTTCATGGGCACTTTATACATAGTCCTACCCAGCTGAGAAACAGAGGACTCAGCCCTCAGTTTCTGAGATTCATGTCATAGTCTCATGTTAGGTCTCCATGCAATTTATGTTCTTATGTGGAAGTGCGTTAATGGTGTTCTGCCTAGGTACAGATTTTAGAAACAGCCCTGCCTGCATCTCCTTTTCTCCCCGCATTTGTAATCAGCCTGTCATTTCATTATCTGCATTCCGTGTTAGCTGTTTGGGATCATTAGGCAAAACCCAGCTATCGCTGCATATTACTCAGTACGCTTGCTCTAATAAGCTTTCGTAAATAAAACCCAAAGAGATGAAAAAGGCCAGTGTCTGATTACATGCAACCAATTTGGTCTCATTAGGTTCTTATAAGGAGAAAAAGTAAATATAATCTTTATAAATCATACAGCTATAACAGAGATGCCTGGCAAAATTCATTAGTTAAGATAATAAGAGTGAAGACCATTTAAATGTGTGGAACACTTTGGTTTATGAAGCTGTTAAACACTATTTCATCCATTATAAACTTTTACAAAACTCAAAGATGTAATCAGGCAGAGGGAATCATATATTCTTACATGATTCCCTAAGGTTTGGGCTTAATAAATTGCTATTAAGAACTGATAAAAGCTAATGCTTATCTATAATCTTTTTTAAAAAAAGCCCTGACTGATACTTAAATATTAATTTATTTTCCCTAGGTTCCCAAAGCCTAGGAAAAAAAAAACTATTCAGCCTATTTTACAGAGAACAACTATTGATAAATAAAATTGCTGGGTGTAGTGGCGCATGCCTTTAATCCCAGCACTCCAGAGGCAGAAGCAGGTGAATCTCTGTGAGTTCAAGGCCAGCCTGGTCTACATAGCGAGCTCCAGGCCAGCTGGCACTAAAGGGAAACCCTGTCTCAAAAAGACCAAAGAAGAAAAAGAAGAAGAAGGAGGAGGAGGAGGAGAAGAAGAAGAAGAAAAAAAAAGAAAAGAATGACCTAAAGAAACTACAGCAAAACTAACAAGCAAACAGACATCATGTCCTGAAGTTATTGGTGCTCAAGCCAATGTAAAGTCAGGTTTTTCATTAAAAAGAGAGAGAGGGAGAGAGAAGCTGTCTGCATTTTTTAATTACTTTGCCCTAAGCATAATATCTAGATTTGATCCTTAGGTGGTAAGTACCACACATGTTGATCTGTTTGACTTGAATATTGCTTCTCAACAGAAGGATCTGCACAGGAATAAGAAAGAAAGCAAGCGCCTAGAGGAACTGGCTCCACCCTGTGTCTGTGACCTTGAGAACATCATTGAATGGACTGTGTGTCCACCTAACTACAAGGCTGTGGAGACAAGAGTGAATTCTTCAGGGAGGTAGGTAAATTGCTCATTTCCGTGGCAAATCATCTGAGAATAACAACGTCAAGAAGGACACTCATTTTTGCTCCCCATTTCAGAGGGTTTGGTTTAGTTCACGGTGGCCAGGCCTCATGTTCTTCGGCAGAATATCATGTTAGGCACATGTGGCAGAGATGTTTCACTTCATAGTAGGAAGCACAAAACAAGGACAGAACTAGAAACCAAGTACATATAGCCTTCCCAGAAGGCTGTTTTCTCTAGGAAGTTCACAGTTCCTGAAGTTTCCACCACCTGCCAAAACAGCCCCACCAGATGGGGACCAAATGTTCCACACATGATCCTGTAGGGGGGCATTTCCCACCAAACCCTAAGAAGATGGAAGCTCTGCTGAGCTAACCACAGGGTGCCTATTCTTTTTTTCATTATGAACTATGGTATTTAGAGAAGCAGCTCCTGTCTCCTGAACCTTCCATTGTTTCCTGAACCACCTAACTCCCATAAAGCTGTGCTAGTATGTTAGCAGAATGCCCCTTCTCCACACTAGGGAACAAAGGCAGTCGTAAGGACTGAGCCCTACGACCTCCTTAGCCTAATATCCCTAGCTAGTTGTCAGAATGCCATTCTGACACTTGACCCAAACCTGTCAACCCAGGAGGAAACAGGATTTGTAACTGGCCAGCACACATGGAAGAGGAAAGGCTTTCTTTCCACTCTTTCCTCTCCAGTCTGGCTACAACCTCCTATCACATCACTGCTTTAGTCCTAACTCTCATTACCAATCAGCACCTCTCCCTAAACCAAAATACAGACTGGCCAGACCTTCTTGTAGAATCACTCCATCAGCCTGAGAGTCGGCATGAAAGGGAAGAGTGGGAAGACTGGGCACTCTCTCCGGTAGTTAAGCTTTCAAATGAACCATCCCTAAGAGCCCAAGAATGGATTTTTAATAAACCACATAGATGTAAGCAACACATAAAGTCCACGAATGTCATGGAAGGGTGTGCCAGGTAGAGTGAGCAGTGGTGTTTAAGAGGCTGGAAGGGAAACGAGGAGAAATGCATTATCTCCTCTTCCTTTTTTTCCACCATTTTAAATCTCAGGGATGTAGCCAGCAAAGCACAGGGCCTCTTACAACAGATGCAACAGTGCCACCTACAGGCCAGAAGGGATTGTCTTTCAGGCCAACTAGCAGGCAGAGCTGAACTGCATTCAGAAGCACTGCCTTAATGAAGCTTCCTGTTGGTGCTCTCAGGCTGTTTTGAGTCTGCACGGGCCAGACAAGGTTGGGAAGAACTGCTTGAAAGTCTAAGGATATAAGGCAGTGTTTGGTGACTTTGTCATTCGTCTGCAGCTCCCCTAAGTGTAGCTCCAAAACATAAAAGGCTAGACTTTCTGTGAGTAGATGGCCCCCAAACTCCCCCTCCCCATCTAAATGCAAATTTTGTTGAGTTTTTCCTTCCCATGTTCTGTTCTTTGCATGTTAAGATAATTCATGCAAATCGTATGCATTTTGCTTAGAGGCATCAAATTAGACAGATTACTTCATAGATTCACTAACCTATTTTATTCTTATGAAAAGGTTATGTCGGCTAGGAACCTCTCACTCTTATCAGGCCTCAGGCACAGAGCATGTTTGTATAAGGTGCCTGTGTGTGCAGAGAACACAAACATTTGTCATACATACTATAGGCATTTATATTGGAGGCATTTGCATGCTGTCCAAAGTCCAGCAGTGGTACAGGTTACTGGTGCAAAGTGTGCTTTTCCATGAGAAAAAGGGAAATGGAAGGTTGGTTCATGAAGGTCCAGAGAATGTGAGCATCTGATTGGCATAAGAGCTGAACAAAGGAAATAAAAGAGAAAAAACATACATTCCCTCCTTTGTTCTGAAAATGGATTTTGGCTCTCGTTGGCATGCCGCTACTGTGCACTGCAGAAGAAAAGAAAACTCACTTATAAGGGAAAGATAAACAAAAGACGTGATGCTAACAAGCTCTCGAACTGACAAAAGCATTGTAGGTTGCCATGGAAAGAGATCTTTTAAAGTGTGAGGGTCATTATCCTCTGCCTCTAAAAATCCCTCAGGTATGCCAGCCTAAGATCAAATTAGGCAAACGGGAGTCCTTGAGCAGCATCTTGGATGACTTGCTGACTTTTTTCCTTCCTTCAAGAGTCTGCAAATTCCCAAGAGCCATCCAGATGTGCATTTAGTCAACCTCTGGATAAAGCTCCCTGCAACAGATGCCGCTTTCTCCCAGCATTCAACAATCAGTTAAGCTTAGAGGTCACAAGGTACAAATTCAAATAGCTGCCCTGGGCATTTGACTGAGGCCAGTTAGCTAGGATGGTCACAGGTGGAAGCAGGTAACAGTCTGTTTCGAAAGAGCAGTCTCCTCACTGCAGCCACTTGCTGCCTTCAGGAAACACAGGCTCAGTGTTAAATTTCTATCAAGAACATCTAAGAACATGGTCCACATGTGAAATCTTATGATTTTTAAATGTTGGCATCAACTCAAAAAATAAAATAAAATAAAACTAAAAATAATAACCTTGTGCTGAACCAAAAATCTTAGGCAAAGCCCTGATTTGATCTATAAAGGCTGGTACATCTCCTGCCTCAGGTTAGTCTCAGTCATTGAAAACCTAGATTCAAACCACACTAAAGTCCCAGCCTCCACTGCTATTTAAGCACAAAGCTTCACACTTGCATGCCTTTGTTTATCCTGTTTCACCTGTCTGAATTGCTCTTTCCTCCAGCCTTTGCCTGTCAAAATCCAATATCAAGGGCCAACTCAAATGTCAATTTATTTGTGAAGTCTGCTGGAATCACTGCAGTCAACATTAATCACTGCAGTAATGCTCCATTTTTATCTCTATTCTTGCACTCAGCAGAATCGGCCTCCAAATAGCGTTAAGCAGGGTTCATGTGAGTCAAGCTATGAGCCCTGACAACAGTAGGTGTCTGGTGCATCTTGCCCCTGTCCTACTCCTAAAGCTGCAGTTGACACTTGGCTTGAACTCCTATTAGAACAGTATTAAATGAGAAGCAATGCATGCAGTTCATTGGTTCAACAACTTGGGACACCAATTATTTAATCCTAGCTTTACACCAAATGAATCTGACCAAATGATGATGCCCAGCTACTTCCAAAAATGGCTCTATAGTGGTGACAAAACTGGCATCAGTAAGATGAAGCTCTCTGCCAGACCCCAGGGATCCAGCAACTAGAAATAAAACCAGGTTACACTGATGCTGATATTAAATTTTGACTCCATAGAAGATGGGGATCTTTGCTTTTTCTTTCTTTTTCTTTCTTTAAGTTTCATACCATGTACTCACTATACATTCTGACACAGGATTTCATTTCAATAAAGCATGTGTAGAACTTAGCTATCATCACAGACAAGTCTACAATAAGCACTTACTTTGTATAAGGAGTACCACATACTCTTTGGAGGTTACAAGACATGGCACCCTCAAAGAGTGACTGCATAGTTGGAAAGCAAAATGTATTTACATAGAAAAGACTATTGAATTATCAGTCCATAGAAAATGCAAGAAAACATTTGTTGAGTTCCAGTCAAGTGACATGTGTCTCACTTAGCACCTGGGATTCAAAAAGGACAGAAAGCCTACTCTCGTGGAGAGCCTATATTGTACATAAGAATTTGAAAAAGATCATTGTAGGCTGAGCAGTCATAAAAGGCTGGAGAGTTTTTTATACAGTCATGAGGGCTGGAGAGATGGCTCAGTAGTTAAGTGTGCTTGCTGCTCTTCAATAAGACCTGACTTTAGTTCCCAGCACCCAAGGCCCAGCACCCATGGCTCACAACTACCTGCAACTCCAGTTCTAGAGGATCTAATCCCTTCTGGCCTCTGTAGGCACCTGCATGCATGTGGCTTACACACAGACATACAAGCCCACCCACACAAATGCACACGAATAAAAATAAATATAAAATTTTTTTCAAAGCCAATTTTTATTGAAGCTTTGTGCATTTCATACAAAATTAAAACTAAATATAAAATTTTAAAGGGTGTGTGTGAAATCACAAGAAGGTGACCTGAAACTTAGAAAGATCTAGGTGGAAAATGGTAATCTTGTATGCTTTGGAGTTGCTTGCTTGCTTGCTTGCTTGCTTACTTGCTTGCTTGCTTGCTTGCTTGCTTGCTTGCTTACTTGCTTACTTGCTCGCTTGCTTGCTTAGAGGCAGGGTCTTCCTGCAGCCCCAAAGGCATAAGCAATAACAACTTGCAATCTTGTGTTTTATCAGGAGAAGGATTACTTTGAAAAAGAAAAAAAAAAAAACAAGAAGAAAGGATTCAACTTCTTCAAATTTTGCTAAAGGGAATGTATACTAAAATGATGCTACTCCTAGCTTATGGCAGCCTTTCAGGGTCCAGAGATCTGAAAATCCCATACCTCCACCTTGAGATCACACACAGTTAAGAACTACATATAAGCTCCTGAGAAGTACGGACTCAGAGGGCACCAGGTCTGAGAGGAAGGTAAGTCCTGTCTCAGTGCTATGGACATGGTGACTGGCTACTCTTGGGGGACATAGATGCTGCAAATGAGTGCTGAAGTGAGACAACTTCTGCTCCCCTATAGCATCATCTCATATACCCTTTCTTTTGGGTCTCCGAAACACAGCTCCCTACAGAAAGTTTCGGAATGCATATTGATCACGCCAGTCTACCCACAAACGTCACAGTCCGTACATACATGAAGTCTCCCATAAACGTCACAGTCCATACATATATGAAGTTTCCCTGTTGTGAGTGGGGCTCAGCCATGACCATTGTTTGTTCTTTCCATGACCAAGCTTGAATTTGGATAATGAAGGAAAGCAGTAACAAAAGGAAGAGCAGCCCTAGATTCAGGGTGAGCCTTTTCCATGTAAGTGGGAAAAACTGATGTCATGAAATCTATATGACCTCTACTCCAACATGGAGGACAGCCCATCTGTATGTAAGATAGACAGTTTATAATTGCTCTACAGAATGGAGGGAAACTAGAATAAATTGTTTTAAAAAGAAAAAGAAGGAATAAGGAAAGGAATCAATGAAGGTTTCATTGAGAGACTAAAATATGACTAGAAATTAAAATCAAGAGTTACTGGTGGTAAGCATAAGAAGCAGGGTAAGAAAGAAAATAATTCTATAGACTCAAACCCCTGCTGCTCAAGCCACGCTCTGCCAATCATCTATTCTTTTTTAAAAAGTCAGAAAGATCATAAATGGAAGAAAAATAATCAACATGAAAGTAGAAGTATCAACCTGAACAGATTTCAGACTGAAACAAAGAATTTATATGATTAGCTACAATTCCATGGAGATGTAGAAACATTTTGGGCAACCTGAGGGCAAGCAAAGCCCTAGCACTTCATGGTGCCTTATGTGTGGCTTAGTCTTTTGATATCTATTTTACATTCTGCCAGCAAAATTTTTATCCTATCTGATGTGTTTTGCCAAGTCTTTTATTTGAGATGCTTCCTGATTTAAATATTTTTAGCTGCAGTTGTTTTTTAATCATGAGAGTATTGTTTTGAAAGCAATTATTTTATGTGCATTCAAAAGCAAAACTAAAGACCAATCCAAATTCATCTGAGATCATCCTGTAAGTGAGGGCACTGTGGGAAAGTAGAATGCTGCCCTTGAGGACCGATGTATGAAGAGATCGCAGATTTCTATTATAAATGCTTGGGTAATGGGTGGCCTTTGGTGAAGTTGCAGTGCTGTTGATTGAAGATGGAAAATTACAACTTTATCCATGTTCATCAGAAAACAAGGCCCATTTACTTGTTCCACCCTGAAATGTAGCCTCTTTGCAATCAGCCAGCTTTCTGAGTGGCCTACAGTTTGATAAGAGGGACATGAATAAATGACTCTCAAGAAAGAAATATGTCTTGTCATGTCATTGTTTTTCTAAGGAGGTGGTGCAGCCCCTAGTTTGGGGTCCAGAGCCTTAGAAGGGAAGAAGGGAAGAATAATTGAAACTCCAAGCCTAACATAACTGAGAACTCCCACAAGCATCTTCCTGTCCTAAGTGTTCTGCAGGGACAGGACAAATGCATCTATTCATTTGGAAGTAGCTGTTGATCCTTCTCTGGTCACGCCAAAACCCTAGAGTCCTTTGTCTCTCAAATATTATGATGAAAGACAGAGTCAAGTTCTTTAAGATGGGAAGACATAATCACAACTGTCAAGATGTGGAGAAATAGCCCCTCGAGTGTTGGTTCTAGGAGCATCTTAGTTTTGCAAGGCCACACACAAATGCTGGCTTGCTTCTTTCACAAAGTACTTCATTCCTCGTATGCTTAAGTTGATCCAATAAAGGCATTGTTCAGAATGGAAGTGTGTAGTACAACCAACAGTCATTTTCACAGCAAAGCAATTATGGGTTCAAAGAACAATGCAAAGTCTCTTTTCCAATTGTTTGTAGGAGTGTGTTCTTTCCAAGCCATTACCATGTATGTCTGTCAGAGTCTCTGAAGCAGGCTATAATGATCTTTTCACAACAGAGTGTTCCATGCTCTGGCTCTAGAACAGCTTTGCAACTGTGGTTCAAGGGGTTGCTTTGAATTGAGCTTTCTTTCTCTCTCAGCAGTTCAGGCCGCAGTTATCAGGGCAAGCCTTAAAGCCACAGACAAGGAGGTTGGGGAGCATACACACAAGGGCTGCTCTGGGCAGCAGAGGGAGGACAGTCTTGAGAGCTGCTGATGGATGCTGGAAGGAAAGTAGGCAAGTAGCATAAGTCAGAGGAGCCTACTGTCCGGTCCAGACATCATCTTTCTTCCTGACAGTCTATAGCTGATACTGACACTGTTTTGCTCTTTCATTATGTCACCCTGCTACTCAGATTCTTTCTATAGTTCCCATCTATGCTATAACAAGTTCGAATGGTTACGCCTGGCTTGAAAGATCTAATAAAAGAGGACACCAGCATGTCCCAACACATTCACCCAAGATGACAGTGACATGCATTGGTGTTCCCACTTTGCACTAGATGGCTTCCAGAGGATGCTCCAGGGCCTCATCCTCCATGCTTTCATCCCTGGAGCCCAACCCCTGTGACTTTCTCCATTTTCCAAGGATGCTGACTTCCTGGTTGGGATTGGCCAATCAGAAGAGAGGGCCAGATCCAGGCAGAAGCTCAGAAGGAGTGAGCAAGGAATGTACCATTTACTGTCCTAGCTTCTAATATCTGGAGTTCCTTCAATATCTGTATCACTTAAAATGTCCTGCTCCTTGGGAAGTAGCTTTATCTATACTGGACTGACTGGTTAATAAGCATTCTTTCCCCCTCAGTCCTATGGATCTGAGGATAATTTCCCTTCTTTTTCCCTTACCGCTGGGTGACTACTCTAATCAACAAGCCACCCTCCTCTTAACACTAAGATAAGTAGTCCTGTTACCTGTCAGTACTATAACTAGACCGTCCCACTTCCTTACAAATGAGAAAAATCAAAGCTCAAAAAGGTTAAATTGCTAATTATCTGAAGACTTACAAGATAACAAGCACAGAACCAAGATGTGAGCATGAGAAGTCTCACTATAGAAAATTCTGTAGAGCCACTGGGCTGTTCTTCTGGGCTAGAAGTGTGCCAACCAAATTCCACCCCATCTGGGTCCGACCCAGTCAGGGCCAAGCCACCCCTCCAGCCCCATAATAACTCACTTTCCATAGCATAGTGTCTATGTCACCCTTCTAAATGCTGCTTCTGTCCCTTTGTCTTTTTAAATATTCTTGGGTATTTTCTTGTTTCACCAATAGAATGGAAAATCTCCAAGATGACAGAAATAATGGCCTGCACATTGTCTCCTTTGTAAATATAGCATCCTGTGGTAAACATAGCATCCTGTATTAGGAGCTAAACAAATGATTGAAAAGTCATTTTGTTATTATCTGTAAAAAGTCATTGTTCTTGTTTTTTTTAATGAATAGTGGAAGAGAAAGGTGACAAACTAAGCAAGTTAAATCTTGAAAAAAAATTACAACATTGCCTATCTCAGCAAAACCTACTCGGGATTCCTGGAAAACTGCACGATGTCTTAGCTGCAGGTAAAGATCCAGTAGAGATTGGTGGGGAGACTAGATTGCTTGGTTTCAAGTCCGATGTTGGCTACTTGTCAACTGCTAGTCTTGGGAAGCCTCTCAATCCAACATCTCGGGAGTTCAGTTCCCACTATCTGTAAGACAGGGATGCTGACTGTACTTAGCTTGTGGTGTGAGGATTAATTAAGCTAATATAGATGAGAGCTCAGAATAATGATGAACAGATAGCCATAGCTATATAGAGAATGACATATACATAAACACATTAGCTAATATTGCTGATTTACTGATAGTCCTGTTGGAACTCATCTCAGGACTTCCTAATACCTGGAAGTTTCCAGAAATATTCAAGATAATGTCCTCTGGAACTCATTTATGAAGACTCTACCTTCAAGCCCTGAAACTTAATCCCATCTGGTGCACAGAACACTCGTGAGAATTTTCATAATTCATATAGGACTGAAGAAACCATTCCTAGTGTGTTGGACCATTTCACCACTGAGGAAATGAGGCCTCAATGGCAGGGGAGACTGGATGATAAGTGAATTTTCATCTCTCCCCCAAAGTGTGTCTGCTTGTGTGGTGAAGAGGGCAGGATGCAAATCGACAGTATGCCTCCTGTCTAAGGAAACCCAGTAGATCCCCAGAGAGCCTGAATCCCAACACCAGATTATGACCACACGGTGATGCCACTCGAAGTCCTAGAAGCAGCCCCGCTTTTCGGAATTGGATAAAACCTCCTGAGAGAGAAGTAAGTGAGTTTCCGTCAGAAGCCTACAACAACTCTGGGGACGTGGCAAATTCATTTCCTAAACCACCTGCCCCTCATCCACGCTCCTGTTGGAGCCTGCCATTCATGGCTTATGTGTTGAAATGCCGGAGGAACCAGGAAAGCGCATGACAGCAGAACAAATAAAGCGCCGTTGCTCCTTGATGGGCCTCTTTCTTCTTCATAATCTTACCTTTTTATTACCTTTATTAAGCATGGCATGCACAGAGGGCCTAAGAAAGGAAAGGAAGAAACAATTTGACCGTCGGGTTTGCAGCAGCCTCCCTCCCTTGACAACTGAGCTTATACGCGTAGTTTATTACCTTCTCTGGCTCCTGAACACTGCTTAAAGCTATATAATATCTTTTGGTAGGTTAAATGAGTAACAGCTCTCACTAGTCTGTCAATCAATTCCATTTCCCCCTTGAATAAAAGAACTTAGCATCTTACCCCTCTGACAGCTGAAGAAAGTGAGTTTCTTTTCTGCCAGGGATTCTTTTGGCAGGGGAGGGTGGAGGGCTCCCTGTAGTCTACATGGCACCTGGTCATGGGAACACTGGAATTAGAAAGGATCCTTATGCTTTACCACTAAAGCACTAGATAGATTATAGCTGCTAATAGAAAAATCACAGCAACTCTAGCATTGCATCCATAGCCAGATTTTGACCAAGGTAAAAACAGTAAATTTTTTTGGAGTATTCAAGACAGAATCCAGATTTCAATTAATTAAAAGGAGAGAGGACAATGCAGGAGAAAAGAAAGAAAGTGGAGGCAGAGCAGAGTATAGTGGTCAGTTTCTTATTATGATGATGAAATACCTGGGGCAAATTAACTTTACAAAGAAAAGAGGCTTTCAGCTCCCAGTTCTCATGCTTGGTAGCAACATCAGTGTTCTGGCTAGTTTGTCAACTTGATACAAACTAGAGTCACTTGGGACAAGGAAACCTAAACTGAAGACGTGTCTCCATCAGCCTGGCCTGTGTCTCTGTCATCCTGGCCTGTGTCAGCGTGGCCTGTGGTCATGTCTATGGGGCATTTTCTTGATTTCTATTTGATGTGGCATGGCCCAGCCCACTGAGGCCAGTGCCATCTCTGTGTAGACGAGGCTGAGCTGTATAAGAAAAGTAGCTGAGTAAGCCACTATGCCACATTCCTCCATGGTCTTTGCTCCAGTCTGTCCCCTCAGGGTCCTGCCTTGGCTTCCCTCAGTGATGGACTAAACCTATAAACCAGGTAAACCCTTTCCTCACCCAAGTTAGAATTGGTCATTCCTATCACAGCCTAACAAACTAGCACAGCCACCTGGCCTTTCATTTTATCCTCTTGGTATAAAAAGTCTCACTCAAGGTAAAATTAGTCAAAACAATGATCTCCCAACACTGACGCTGTCCCAGCCTTTGGTGATTAATTGCCTTGCTCCCTTGGCCTCTTCCTCTCCTTTTCGGATAGAGCCCCTCCTGAAATGATGACTCCACAAAAAACTGGAGTCCTGATAACTGATGTCCTTCCCTTTCTAACTTCTCAGAAGGACAGACCTCCATAATCTTCTTAGAAAACAATCTCTATCATTATCTTGCCAATATGATCCACCATGTTCTGAGGTTCTTCCTACAGCCATAGGGACATACCTGCATCACAGATGCAAAAGAGAAAGAATATGATGAGAATTTAAAATAACTGCAGTTATTTCCATTGAAAAATGTGGTGGGGCATGGTAGCACATGCCTTTAATCCTAGCACTCGGGAGGCAGAGGCAGAAGCAGGCGGATCTTTGTGAGTTCAAGGCCAGCCTGGTCTACAGAGTGAGTTCCAGGACATCTGGGGCTACAGAGAGACCTGTCTCAAAAAGAACAAAAAAAAAAAGAAGAAGAAGAAGAAGAAAAAAGAAAAAAAGAAAAAGAAAATAAGAAAAAAGTGCATTAACGGCCAATTGTACCTGCTCCATGCCCCAACAGTAATAATGGTCTCATGCCACCTTGGGTTTGACCTTACCCATTGGAAGTGTGAAGTCTTATACCAGCATCTACCAAAACCAACTAAAACCCATTTCTCTCACTGTTTTAACTCCTGACTTATCTTTTCCCATATATGTGTGTGTGTGTGTGTGTGTGTGTGTGTATGTGTGTGCATAAAATTTTGCTGTGAAATAAACCACTCCAAACTTGGTGTTTGAAAACAACAGCCATTTACATCACAGTTCAGAATGTTAGTAAGTTGGGTTGATTCTGATGTGCGTCATTTTGGCGTGGGCTTAGCTGATTTCAAATGGACTCAATTATGTGTCTGAAGTCAATTGCTTGACTGGGTTTTAGCTGATGGGGTCACTAGGAACAGTGGGTTCTGTAAGCTCTGAACTAGCCTTGCCTTGGTCACATGAGCATCCAGAGATCAAGGAGCAGTAACATTTCCTAGTCCAAGCAAATTTCAAGACTGCTTCACAGGGCTGGAGAGGTGACTCAGCAATTAAGAGCACTGGCTGCTTTTGCAGAGGACTGGGTTTGGTTCCCAGCATCCACATGGCAGCTAACAACTCTCTGTAATTCCAGCTTCAGGGCCTTCGATGTCCTCTTCTGGTTTTGTCAGCACTGTATGACACATGTGTACTTACATACATATAGGCAACACATCCATACAAATAAAATTTTTTTAAATACAAAAATAATTTAAATAGATGATTTCAAAATGTGCTTATGAAGGGCTGGAGAGATGGCTCAGTGGTTAAGAGCACTGGCTACTCTTGTGGAGGACTCAGGTTCAGTTCCCAGCACCCACATGGTGGCTAACAACCACCCTTATCTCTAGTTCCAGGCCATCTGATGTCCTTTTCTGGCCTCCCTGGGCATTGCAAGGAGAGTGCACTTAAACACATGCAGGCAATATACTCATATACATAAAATAATAAATATAGTATTTTTAACGTTCTCACGGGACAAAGCAAGTCTAACTCCACTGTTGAAAAAGACCCACTTTTCAACATGCCTGTGCATACAAGCTTCTCCAACTGGACTATGGGAACCTTGGGTCATTCAAAATTTGGACATAGATACTTACAAAATGCACCAATTACCGAACTGTATGGTAAACTGAGCAACATCAATGTTATCTGAAAACAGCTGTGTTCTTATATTGTAGAATCCCTTAAAAATAAACAAATAATAATAATTTTAAAAAAAAGAAAAAGACCCACTTTTTTCTTAAAGGAAAAGCTGCCAGGCCTTGAGTAAAAGGAGGGAAAGAAATCTTGGCCGGTTTTTCAAGTTTGAAGGGATTGTGAGATGTGAAATACTGAAACAATGAGATATTTAGCAATCACTAAATCATCTAGTCACATCTGACCTCTTTAAGGGAAAAATGATCTAGGGTGACCAATGTATTCATTATTTATTTTTCAACATTCTTACTAAGAACCTACTCCCTGCCAAGTGCAGTACAAGTTACCCATGATACACAGAAACAGGCAATGTCTGAGCTTTTATCAATCTTACAATCTAGTGCAGGACAGATGGACAATAAATAAATCCATAATTAATCTAACTGGTAAGTGCTTCAGAGAGGACTTCAAATGCTTGACTGTGGAGACTCACAAGAGCAGGGGGCTCTGTTTAGGATGATGGGGGTGGGCTTTGGTGATACCTTGAAGGAATATGTGTACAAGTGGGAGGACAATCCACACTGACAGGGAGGTGCAGTCCTGACACAGGAAGGGGCCGATCACGGCAGAGTGATCTCTCAGGAAAAGGCAAATGCTGCTAGTATAGAGGGAGAAAGAAGGGGAGTGGGGAGGGGGGTATAAGCAAGCTGTGAGGGAAGTGTCTATGGGCCAAATTTTAGTGATAATGGCAAGCCAAGTTAAGAAGTTTGGATCTTACTCTGAGTAGGCATCACAGTCTGACATGAGTTTACAAAGCATTGCTCTGCTTGTTTGGGGCACAGAATGCTCTGGGAAGACAAGAGCAGGAGTAAGGACCATCTGGGAGGTTCCTGCCATTCTGGTCTCTCTAGAGTCCCAGCATTGCAGTTCTGGTTTAGGTCCCCTCACTGACATTACAGCTGAATTTAGCAAGAGGATGTCCAGCAGGAGAAATGCTTTAATTCTTCATTCAAGGGGCCCATGAGCTCCTTTATACCACCTGTAGAACTCGGGAAGAATGCGGAGTGGAAGGAGAAGGAGGAATGGGTGCATCTAGAAACATGCAGCCAGCCGTTCTAGAATCCTTCTCTGTTCTTCTTTCACTGAGTGGTTTGTGGAAAGTGTGGTGACCACGGAAGTGGTGCCAGAAGATGGACAAGGTGGAGCTGCCACCTTGTGACTGGATGCCAGTCCACGACAAGAGCTGCCACCCTGTGACTGGATGCCAGTCCACGACAGGAGCTGCCACCCTGTGACTGGATGTCAGTCCATGACAGGACCTGCCACCTTGTGACTGGATGTCAGTCCACGACAGGACCTGCCACCTTGTGACTGGATGCCAGTCCACAACAGGAGCTGCCACCCTATGACTGGATGCCAGTCCACGACAGGACCTGCCACCTTGTGACTGGATGCCAGTCCACGACAGGAGCTGCCACCTTGTGACTGGATGCCAGTCCATGACAGGAGCTGCCACCCTTTGACTGGATGTCAGTCCACGACAGGAGCTGCCACCTTGTGACTGGATGCCAGTCCATGACAGGAGCTGCCACCTTGTGACTGGATGCCAGTCTGAGACAGGAGCTGCCATCTTGTGACTGGATGCCAGTCTGAGACAAGAGATGCCACCTTGTGACTGGATGCCAGTCCAAGACAGGAGCTGCTGCCCTGTGACTGGATGCCACAGCAAGACAGGTAGATAAACAGCTGATGTGAACCTAAAGTCAGATCCAAGTCCAACCTTCCTCTGAGCAGGAGCTTTACTGACTGGGGCAAGGGCAGGACTCAGCTTAGAATGAGCCAATCACTGGACTAGGGGTGGAAGATTGGGCCAATAGCCTATTGTCTGCTTTGGAGCTGCATTTTACCAAAACACCGTTTGAGCACCAAGGACTATCTACTTCTCCAAAGTTTAAGACTTGTTCCTGTTTCCTCCCATTCTTGTGTTTTCTAAGACTCTATCAGAACCTAAGATCAGGTGGAACCCAGTGGGACTAGAGAGGTTTCTATTCTTTTCCCATTGGACTTGAGCAAATGACTCTCTCTATTCTCGGCCCCCCTCCTGAAAAAAAAAAAAAAAAAAAAAAAGTTCTCTTCCTCTCCCCACGGTCTACATTCCTAAGAGAGACGCTATACTAGTCACTTTTCTGTTGCTGTGATAAAACACCACGACCAAGGAACTTATAAAAGGAAGAGTTTAAGAGCGCCGACCGCTCTTACAGAGGACCCGGGTTCGATCCCCAGTACCCACATGGCGGCCGAGAACCGTCTGAAACTCCAATTCCAGGAGAACTTCAGTTCCAGGGGAATCCGATGCCCTCTTCTGACCTCCGCAGCATTGCACGACACGGGTGCACAGACCTGCATGCAGACAGTACATTCATACACATACATAAATAAATAAAATTTAAAAAAAATTTTTTTAAAAAAAAGGAAGAGTTTATTTGAGCTTACGATTGACGGTTCCAGGGAATTAGAGTCCCTTGTGGCGGGAGGCATGGCGGCTGGAGACTGGAGCAGCAAACCGAGGGTCACATCTCGCAATGAGCACAGGAAGCAGAGAGAGCAACTGTAGACCACGAGGCTTGGCCAAATTCACTAAGCCTGCCCCCAACAATGCTATTCCTCCAGCACGGCCACACCCCCCAAGACCTCCAAAAACAGCGCCACCAACTGGAGACAAACGTCTGAATACCTAGAGCCTATGGGGGACACTCATTCAAACCACCACAGATGCTGAAATGAAATAGCTAAAGAAACTCCATTTTGTCCCGGGCCAGTCGTGATTCCAGCTGTCCCTTCTCTGGCAGTCTTCCCAGCCATTAGCTTCCCATGACAAAACACTCAGAGCTTCTCACAGCCCTGACTATGACCTAGAAGTATAACACAAACAGATATATAGCAAGGTCTCTCTGACCTCCATCTGGCCCAAACTGTTTTTACCTTTATAAACTCTGTACCCTTGAGCTTCAGTGCTGAGAGATTTTCAAAAGCAGTAGCCAGAGCTGGAGAGATGGCCTAGCGGTTAAGAGCACCAACTGCTCTTGCAGAGGACCCGGGTTCAATCCCCAGCACCCACATGGCAGCTGAGAACCGTCTTTAACTCCAGTTCCATGGGAATCCAACACCCTCTTTTAATCTCCGCGGCATTGCACAACACAGGTGCACAAACCTACATGCAGACAGTACATTTATACACATAAAAAATAAATAAAACTTAAAACAAAAGCAGTAGCCACCTGCAGTCATGTACTTATCAATTATCAATAAAGGACTCTATTCCCTTTTGATTGGCTTATGAATGTTGTGGTAATTTGTAATCCTCTCACCTGGATATAACAGAAAGAAGCAAAATTTCTAAGTGCATGAGAAATATTACTAAGAAGAGAAGCAGTGTGAGATCACAAGTAGCAAACTTTTCCATCCCTCACCTCAGGGTGACATCCATGGTACTGGAGATAAGTGCCCCGAAAGGCTGGTGTATTGGAGATTCGGCCACCAGAAACTGGCATTGCTTGCAACTTCTAAGATGTGGGAATTAATAAGAAGTCTTAGGTCAGTGGAGGGCGGTGGGCCCTTGAACAGGATGGTAAGACCTTGGTGTCTTCCACTGTTTTTCCTTCCTAGATGAAGTGGTAAGCAACTTATTGTGCCATTCATTCCCATCAAGATGTATGTACCACACAGTCTTCAGGACCAAGACAACAGGGCTCCTCAGACATGGACTGACACTTTGAAAACTCTAAATCAAAATAATATGTTCTCTCTTTGCAAGCTGTTGTATCTCCGATATTTGTTCCTATAACAAAAAGCAGATTAACAGCCACACCCTTGTCTCTTGGCAGAGTCTGTGCCATAGATGCCAAAATTTATGGGTGATCTAGTTTCTCATAAAAAATGGTGCAGTATTTGCCTTCTGGTATATTCTAAATGAACAGTAGATTGCTGATAGCACCTAACAGAATGCCAATGCTGTGTTTGTTATATTGTATTCTTTGAATACATGACAGGAAAAAGTATGTACATGTTCAATACAGCGGCTAATGCTTTTTCTGGAGATTTTCATTCCACAGTTGAATTCCTGGCTGAATCCACAGAGGCAGAAACTCATGGATACAGAGGGCCCACTCTGAATAGTATGGGACCTGAGTCAGAGAATCTTCACTTGATCCCTGCCCTACCATTTTTAGCAGTACAACCTTGAGCAAATTATTTGTCACCCTTCAGCTGCAGTGTTACATTCCTAAAATGGCAATGGTAACATTTGCCTCAGAGTGTTTGTGCAGCTGAAATCAGAAATTACATAGAAAGTACTTTGGGCATAGTGTTTGACATAAGAAATGGGAGATGATATTATTACAATTAACATTACTTCATTAAGCAGAGAGGCTGGCACCCAACTTCTTTTCTACAGAATGCCCAGCAGTGAAGAGTACACAACCTGAGAGTGCTGACTGGCAAGTTGAGGAGAGTCAGAGTGGGCCTGCTGGCAGGGGGTGGGGGTGATGCTAGCCTGGCTGCTAAGCCCCTTTAAAAGTAATAAAGAAGTAAAAATAAATAAATATAAATAAATAAATAAATAAGTATAAAAATAAATTTTTTAAAAGTAATATAGAAGCACATTTGGCACTGTAATGTCAGATAAGATTCCAGTAGCAAGTCGCTTTCCTTTTTGCTCTACAGACACCCACTTACCAGGAATGGGAGCAGAAGCAGGAGCTCCAGAAACTGCTACTACAGTGCATCATCAGAGCAACCACAGCCTTCTGGTCCTCTCCCACTCCTAGGCTCCCCTCGTTCTCTCCAAGTGGGCAGAAATGCAGCTATTCATTAAAGCAAACGTCAAAAGATCCTTTTCAGAAATGGCTTACAAAATGATCCTCCAGGATTTACTTCTGATGGTTAAATTAGACAGTTTGAAGCTTAAAAGTAAAAGCTAAAGGGAGCAGAATAGTAGAGAAATAAAGAAGCAGTGGTGCTTAGATCAGGGACCCGTGGCTTCAAGGTCAAGGAATCCTTGACCATCAGTAACACTATTAGAGGAATATCTCTAAGTAAACACCAGGTCATCTGGCCTCAGAGCCTGCACTGCCACAAATTCCCCTGGGCAGGTATGGGCTGCCTCATGTTCTTCATCTTTAAAAGTGAGGACACTGGGCTGGAGAGATGGCCTAGTGGTTAAGAGTGCCGACTGCTCTTGCAGAGGACCCGGGTTTGATCCCCAGCACCCACATGGCGGCTGACAGCCATCTGAAACTCCAATTCCAGGAGAACTCCAGGTCCAGGGGAATCTGACACCCTCTTCTGACCTCCGCGGCTTTGCACGACACAGGTGCACAAACTTGCATGCACACAGTACATTCATACACATACAGCAATAAATAAAAAATTAAAAATTAAAAAAAAAGTGAGGACACTGGGCAGGGATGCAGCTCAACTGTAGAGCAAACTCGTCTCATACATACCAGATACCCATCCATTGTGGTCAAACCTCAGCACCATAAAAAAGGAAATAAAAGTGAAAGCATATCTTGTCCGTGTTTCTCAAGCTAGATTTCTTGTCACCCACTTCAGGATCATGTGGAGAGGCTGAACCCTGGACCCACAGAGACCACTGGGGCCCAGGTGCTGATGGACATGAGGTATCTCTGTGAGAATCCTTTCATGAACTCTTAGAGAACCACTAGCGTGGGAGATTTCTGAGACACAAACCTACTGGTTCTGACTAGCTGCGCTTCTATGCAGAGAAAGTTTTAACAAATGTTCCTCCTTTTAGGGGCTTTGAAACCTAAAAGGGGCTCCTCCCTGTCAACAATAGCAAGTAAATAATAACCCTAAATCATATCCAGGCATCCTTGGCATGCAGCAGTTCGGCCCCCTTGCAACTTTCTTGCAGTCAGCACCTTCCTGTGCAATAGCTGTTACCACAGAAGCTGGCTCATTTGGGCAGCCACTTGGTCCTTCAAAGTCATTTCATATCTAACCCCAAAAATGAACTGAAGACTGGACTTGAACCCAGGTAATACAATGCCAAGGTAGGGCTTTTATATTGCAAATTTAGCTTAGTTTCCATGCCAGAATTTTAGGCATGGTTTCTGAAGAAGAGTTTTTAAGAGTCACGAATCCCTACATGGCATCTGTGGTAGAGAAAGTTGAACTCACAGGCAGAGAATATTCTTTCCAATCTCATTTACAATGCAACCTCTACACCTACAACATAGAACAAGGAACCAAGAAGACATTAATTAACCTCTCAACTCTCTTTGAGGAAGCTCCCCCATGCAATAGGAGGCCGGGAACTCAAAAGGGCATGAATGGTCAAACTGTGGAGATTAGGAGTCTACAGAGTGTGGGTCCATGGACAGGCTGCCTATATTCAATTTCACTCAACCCAGGGTTCATTGCAGAAGAGGGGTCAGAAAGATTGCAAGAGCCAGAGAGGTGGTGCAAGACCATGAAATGAATCCTGCAAGCTCTTGAGACCCTGTTCATGTGAACTTACAGCATTGATGTCAGCACGCACAAGACCCATGGAAGCTCAACTAGACAAAACCCCAGCATGGAACTGCAGAAATGGGTACAAAACCCAATCTTAGCTGAAGAAATATTGGCAGCTAATTAGGGTTGGATAAGGAAGAACTGCCTTCTTTAAGACAGGGACTGGGGATAGGCTGACTCAAGCTCAGAAAATGAACTAGGACTGAGAAATGGCCAGGGAGGGTAACTGTCACAATAGGCCCTAACAGAAATGACAGAATGTATGAACTCCGGGGGGGGGGGGTGTTGCCAATGGAGAAGTGGTATAAAGTCAATTAAGACTGAAAAATTCTGTATGAAATACACAAAAAATTCAATAAAAATGTCAATTACACTAACAAAGCCAGGTGATTCCCATTGCTCAGGCCAGTGGATCTCTAGGAAAAGAACAATTCAAAAGATACAGAAGTTTCTCATCACCACCCCGACTGGAGCTTGAAGGCATATAGGAAATCTGAGCCCTCAGACAAGCCTGCAACAGAGCTGTCTGCAAAATGCAATGAGCACACTGGGGAGACACTCGGGTAGGCAATGCGGACACTCCATGCTTGGTTAGAATTCTAGCAGTGGTGTCCCAAGACAGAGAGGAAGACAGGGTGATGCTCAGTGTCTCCTTGGTCCCTTTGTAACTCAGCCCCACAGCCTGCCCATACATTCCTCTTTAAGATATTGTTTATCGAAGGTTAGGCAACTCTAGCTAAGCTTAGATGTCATTAGATGTCTATTGCCATTGCCATTAGATGTCATCCCATTATCTATTGAAATTCTATTGAATTTGGTTTTGTCAATTGTGCAGAGAATTCAGAATAAAGCAAACTTTACCAGGAGTTGTGTAAACTCAGTCTATGTGGATAACTGGGACATGAACGATTGCAATTGCCAAACAAAGCAGGATGAAAATACATTCTTTCCATGCGTCTGTAGCCAGTAATGGTAGTATTAATCACCATATCATTACAGTAATCCTCCTCAGCCTCATCATCATCATCATCATCAATTTGGCAAGTATTTCTCTTGATGACGTTCCCTTGTTACAGCATGGTATTAATTGTGTCCACACTGACTTTCTGCTCCCACTGCTAAACAGCTGTGGGGACTAAGCATCCCTAAGTAAAACACCAGCTCAGATGGCTAGGCCTTGGGGGAATCCATCCAGATGCGAACGGCAGGCTCACGGGGCAGTTGCAGAGCACACTCCCCAGCATCTGTGTTAAACGGTAATCATTGTCCAGTTTTAGAGTTCTTGAGACTTCTTTCAAGTACAGGGGTTAGGTAGGTAGCTCAGTGATAGAGAGCTTACCTAACAAGCCCAAGGTCCAGAGTTCACCCATGAAAGAAAATAAAATAAAATACAATGGGCCAATAACAAGTTAACAGCTAGAGTTTTGCTTTTTGTGAGTTTAATCTAGGTCACAAATATTCTTTCTGAAGAATCTTTGTCTGGTTTATTATTCAAAAACCTAAAGAATATAACTAGCACCAAGAGAATAGCACAGGGACTCCCTCAACATCTGATTAAAAACTCTAACTATCCCAAATTCCTATTGTGGTTATTGGGGAACAAAGCTGTCTCAGCATTCTGGGTTTTTTTCTTAAAGTATGTTTCAAAGCACTTTAGTTTGTGACTTCTGCAAATTAGAGCTCTCACGCCTTTTTTCCCTAGACAGACCAAGGAAGGCAATTACGTTCCACAGCCACAGCTATTTCTGTCCCTCCCACAGAGTCTCCAACTGGCAAGTGAAAGTGTCAGATGACCTGTTGGTTTTTAGCAATGCTGCAGCCTCTGGGCATAAGTGAGCTGTTGATTTTGGCTTAAGGACCTAGCACAGAGTTAGGATTCAGGACCCTCAGTTCCTCTTCTTGGCTGCTTACTCGTTCAGGACACTGGCCAGCTTCCCTACGCCATTGTTTAAAACTGGGATGGCCGGGGCCAGTCTTCCCACTGCTCCATCTGAGCTGCACCAGGGTGTAGACAAGAAAGCACGAGTCTGAGAACATTGCGAGGATCCTTCTCGGGGAAGGAGAGAGCTCTGGACGCCTCCTCCAGCACCCTAGGAAGCTGTTGAGTGGAGAAGCAAAACCAGCTCACAGATTTCCTCCACGAATACAGAGTGAATATGATGAAGAAATGTTATAGCTAACCACAACAGCAGGAGAGAGGCCAAGTAAATTAGAGTAGAATGCTACAGTGAAATATTATATAGTGTTCAAGTTTTCAAAGATTTTTGTAATACCTTTGTATGATATTTAAGGTACAAAAAAGCCGGGCATGGTGGCGTAAGCCTTTAAGCCTAGCACTTGGGAGGCAGAGGCAGGCAGATCTCTGGTCTACATAGTGAGTTTCAGGACAGCTGGAGCTATAGGGAGACCCCTGTTTTCCAAAAAAAAAAAAAAAAAAAAAAAAAAAAAAAAAACCTAAAATAAAAAATAACTCAATCTATTTTTTTTCAAAATTTGGCATATTCACACACATAATCATCTTGTGATTATCCATATGTGCTTATAAAAGAGTTCATATATGGGCGGTGAGATCAAAATGGCGATGGAGGGAGACGTGGAGTTAGAGCTAGAGACCGAGACCAGCGGCCCCTAGCAGCCTCCCGAGAAGCCGCGGAAGCATGACAGCGGTGCAGCTGATCTGGAACGCATCACTGACTATGCAGAAGAGAAAGAGATCCAGAGCTCCAACCTGGGGACGGCTATGTCCGTCATTGGCGATGGAAGGTCCAGGGAGCAAAAGGCCAAGCAGGAGCGGGAGAAGGAACTGGCAAGGGTCACGGTCAAGAAGGAGCTTCTGGGGTTGATCATGACAGAGGTGGAGACCTCTCGAGCAGCAGCAGAAAGGAGTTTGCAGAACACATGGGCAACGTGGTAGAGGCTCTTATTGCCCTAACCAACTGATAATGGGCTTTCTCAGATATTTTCTGGATTAACTTATTGAAATAAAAGTTTTTTTTTCCAGTTTTATTATCTTGGATCAAATAAACTATATATTCTATAAAAAAAGATTTCATATATGTAGAAGGCGGGAGAGAGATTGAAAGGGATCGAAAGCAGAGAAAAAAACAATGAGAAAGAAATTTACAGAAATGTTACTTGCCCTTGCTCATCACGTGACAGGTTCTTCTGTGACTTCATCCTTCCTTAACTTCTGTCTATATTTTCCAAATAGTCCAGTAAGAATATTTGTTCTTTATACTCAGAAAAAGATCCAAGACATGTATGGTAGAGTTCAGGGACTCAGGTGGAACCGGTTGGGGGCATGGAAAGGGAAGTGACTCTAAATTCGATTGAAAAATGATGTAAGATTTATGGAAAAAGGTTTAATAATAATAAAAAAAAATTTTTAAAGAATATTTGTTCTTTATAATCAAGAAAAAAGAGTATTATTTTGAAATATAAGTTGTTTGTAAAACTATCAAGATTATAATTGGAAATAGCATTTATGATGTGAAAATGCATGTATTTTTAAAAAATAAAGATAAATTCTGATGATCACAACTCTAGTCAGATGTTATAAATACAAAAAGTGTGGGCTGGAGGGATAGCACGGCCATTAAAGACTAAGGCTAACAACCAAAATATAAATACAAAAAGTGAATATAGTCAGATATGATGACTGGTTATTTCTAAATGAAATAATGAATTGGGTGGCTTTAGCAATTTTCCTTAAATGTTACTGAATTAGAATAAAATAACAGCAAAAAATTGTTTGTTTGTTTTTTCTGGGGCTAGAGAGATGGCTCAGAAGTTAAGAGCATGGGCTGCTCTTGCAGAGGACCCAGTTTTGGTCTCAAGTACCCACATGACGGCAAACAACCATCCTTATAACTCCAGTTCCATGATATCAATTCCTCTTCTGGCCTCCTCAGACATTGCACGCACAAGTACACTTACATACATGCAGGCAAAACAGGCACATAAAAATATGAAAAATAAATAATTTTAATTAGTTAAAAATCAGAAAAGCTCAAATCAGCAAAAATGGACATTATTTTTAAATGTTTATCATTTAATATTTAAAATATTAAAAATATTTCTTAAAATTTTATGTGACTCTGGTGAGATGGTTCAGTAGATAAATGCTCTTACTCCACAAGTCTAACAGCCTGAATTCAATTCTCAGAGCCCACAGTGGAAGAACTGACTCTTGAAAGTTGACCCCACACACACATCGTGGCATATATTCATATGTGAACATGCATATACACAATACCACAAAGAGAGAGCATATACCCAATTACACAAATCCCTTCCTTATAGAGGTAGTATGTATATCTTTCTCTGTGTACTAGGGAGTTTCCTTATATTGAACATAGTGCTGCTCGGCCACACAAACTAACTCTGTAGTCCAAGAGAATAACCAGACCTCCAAGTCATCCCTGCATCCGTCCCGCCAGCCTCCACTGTGGAGCCACCATTTTCATGGGTACTAGTGAGGCTGAAGGCTAGCAGTCTCCTCTCTGTGACTGCTACAAGAGACTGGTCGAGATGGATAAAATAAGTGCAAGAGTTTCTCTCAATATCAGTTATTCCAAAGCATATTTATAATAGCTTCTTAATATTTCCTCATGCCAGTAGTGTGGAAAATCAAGCTGTGACTAATTAAACATATGATTCCAAATAAGATCAACATCACTTCCTGGCTTTGAGAAGTGTTGCAGAATGGAACAGCCACCTTCAGAAGTAAATTTTTAAGAACTAATTAAATCTTGAGGACATGTGAGTCGTTTCCCATGCACTGCAAACAGCCCTTTCAGTTTATTATAGTCAATGACCTATGTATACACTTGTACCGAAACACCAAATGTTAGGTTAATGGGAAAATCTTATTAATCTTTATCAAAACGTATTTTTTGAAAAGAGAGGAAATCACAGATTATTAAACTAAACTTTAACCTTAATAAGCATTTCTGAGCTTTTTTTCTGCACAGAAATATGGGGAGTTAAAAAACTCTCTTTGGACTTTGTCTTGGGCTTGCATGTAATGAAGGATACAGGCCACTTCCTGTCTTATAACCCCGCTCAGCCCCAGCTCTTTGTGGCCTTGAGGTCTCTCTGTCTTACAGAGCAAGAAAAAGACTGATCACTCCATATGTGCCTGGAGTTGCTGTCTACCCGAAGCATATGTGTTTAATCAACTTTAATACCTCTGTAGACCAGAGGAAGTGAAATACTCAGGGCTGGGAATAATTATCATTTCCATTACATTAGTAGGGTATGTTGGTGTGCCAGAGGGGCGGGGCACTCACCATCACTCTGTGCAGGGCCTGCTGGCAGCTTAGGGGAGATCAGTCAGAACTTCACGGCACACACCACATCTCTCTGATTCTTAGTTGCCCTTTTCCCTAAGCTCCCTACTTCCTTGTCTCGAGGTCACTGCAGCTACTGTGATTAATGAAGAAAAGTGGCCAATCTTTCTCATTTCCCTCAAGGTGTCCTTAATATTCCTTTTCATTCTGAGAGGGAAATCAAAATTTGCAGCTAGTACAAGCTAGTATAAAATCGGTAGGCTCATGAGAAACCCGGAAAAAGAAGCTCCAAAGAGCATCTGTAATCTCATCAGGTGGGCCAGCAGGTCGCACCTCACAACAGGCATCCCAAGTCCCTTCGACTCCAAAGGAAACAGTTGGAGGGGTGCCCAAGAGCTCTGGAGGAGAAACTGAGTTCTTTTCTGGGCTAGCTTCTAACCACACACTGTCTGAGCCATTTAGCTTCTCTGGGTTCGGATTTCTTCCTTTTCTAAAGTGTAAATTTGATAAACACCTGTCATTGCCACGCCTGGCATTGTTGTGAAGATCAAAGGACATCATATTTGTGAGGCCTTTTGTACATGAACCATTAGCATAATAACCAAGATGTGGTATAAGAGTATTGAAGTCACTGAAAACTAAAAATATCCAACTTGGCAAGATGGGAGAAAATAAACATTTTCTTATACTACAAGAATAGAAATAAACAGGTATGTTCTCCAATTGAATAACAGTGTCAAAAGTCTTAAAATGGTGCATACCTTCTGACCCCCCAAATTTATATTGCTTAATTTTCAGTCATAACATTGTTGATTTGAAATATGAAAGAATTACATTTTCAATGGTATAGTCACTGGCCGGTGGCCAGCGCACCAGTAAATAACCCACAACCATGCTCATGGAAGCAACCCTAATTAAACTCAGTGGGTCACATAAAATGAGATAGAAAAGTACCTGACAGACTTGAGAAGAAGAAGTCTAGAAGAAGCAGGAGAGGGACAAGAGAGGGTAACTGTATTAGTCACTTTTCTGTTGCTGTGATAAAACCACCATGACCACAGAAACTTATAAGAGGAAGAGTTTATCTGGTTCCAAGGAATTAAAGTCCATTGTGATGGGAGACATGGTGGCAGGAGCTGGAGCAGAAAGCTGAGGTTCATCTTCCAATGAGCACAGGAAGCAGAGTGAGAGCAACTGGAGACTGGCAAGACTTGCTGAACTCTCTAAGCCCTCCCCAAGTGATGTACTTCCTCCAGGATAGCCACACTTTCTAAGACTTCCCAAAACAGTGCCACCAACTGGGGACAAAATGTCTGAATAATTGAAGCCTATGAGGGACATTCTCACTCAAACCACCATGGTAACTCAGAAGGAATATGATCAAATTATATTATAAACTCATATAAATTTATCAAAGAATGAGCTGGAGAGATAGCTCAGCAGTTAAGAGAACTGAACTTACATTCAGTTCCCAGCACCCATATAGCAGCTAACAACTGTCCTAACTCCTGTTTCAGGGGATCTGACACCCTCTTCTGACTTCCGAGGGCATTTACACAACACGGGTGCACACAAGCAATATGTTCATACACATAAAATTAAAAAAATAAAATATTTTTAAAGAAATTACTTTAGACGGGTGTAGTGGCACACACCTTTAATCCTAGCACTTGGGAGGCAAAGGCAGGCAGATCTCTGTGAGTTCAAGGCCAGCCTGGTCTACAGAGTGAGTTCCAAGACAACCAGAGCTACAGGGAGACCCTGATTCCAAAAGACCAAAAAAATGATAATAATAATAATAATAAATTACTTTTAAAAAGAAATTATCAAAGACTAAATAAAATACTTTTTTTGGTCTTTTTATGAGACAGAATCTCCCTTCAGTCCCAGCTGGCCTGGAACTCACTCTGTAGACCAGACTGGCCTTGAACTCATAGAGATCCACCTGCCTCTGCCTCCTGATATGCAGGAATTACTATAGCTAAAACCTTTTCTGCCTTTCAAACTTAGCAATATCCATACTCATTAGAGCAAATCTAGTATCAAAAATGTTTTGTGATATCTACACTCCAATAGCTTCACATAAAAAATAAAACAAAATAGCCTTTTGGCTGTCTGAGGAATACAACAGAAGTTTATAAGTAAAAACACCACAAAAAGAAAAGTGTTTGGTTCAATCTATAAGAATTTGTGCCAGGCATGGAGGTGCATGCCTTTAATCCCAGCACTTGTGAGTTCAAGGCCAGCCTGGTATACACAGCAAGCTCCAGAACAGTTGGGATTAAAGGGAGATCCTGTCTCAAAAAGAAAAAAAGAAGAAGAATTGGTGTGGTGAGAAAGTAGTTTATTTTCAAGACAAGAAATTAGAAAGCCATGAGTCACAAGAACTCAAGGAGTGAAAAATGCATTGCAATGGCCTGAGGATCCTGTCTTTGAAGTGAGCCTTACTGCTCTGAAAATGATCATCATGTAGAAAATAAAAGCTAATTACTAAGGACATTCAAGGCAAAAACTGCCTAACTTCCATGGCATGAATCTAACCTGTAATGAAACAGCAGAGAGCATGCTTGAAATTCTTGTCCAAGTCAACACTACCTACTGTTATTTGCTTTCTCTGTCCTGTGTTGGCTTTACTGAAAATATCCAACCATCAGTTATAGAAGGTTTCCTCTGCATCATGCCCAACAGATCTAGATGATGCAGCTCATGACCCCAGTGCTACAGACAATTGATTGGAAAGTAGTATTGAACAGCTGATTCCAGGCAACATTGGGTAAGACCCCAGGAAGAAATATTTATCCTTCTGTTTCTCTTCCTCAGAATGGCTTTGCTAGAAATTAAAAACATTGAAGGAGCCTGAATTCAAATTCAAATAAAATGAGTTGAGTCAATAAAGAGGTGCCCCTCCTCACAGCTAGTAAGAAAGGGGCTAACTCTCAACCCTGATCAGAGAAGCCTCTCTGTGGAGTGGAGGGCAGTGAATGCAGATTCTAGATTCATGTCTACCCAAGATGTTCACAATAAATGACAGATGAGACCTCAGCCCCAAACAAGTGACATACACTATACCCTCTACAGCTTGGGGAACATTGCAGAAAGGAAATGTAAAGAGTGTAAGGGCTGGGAGAGAGAAGGGCAGCAGAGAATGTCATCATAAATGAACAGAAGTTGCAGATGCTTGCAGTAGGCCTGCATGAGACAGGCCCTCTCAACAGTCATGAATGGAGGAGTGTCATCCTGGACCCTAACACTGAACTGCTGGCTACTAAGGGACCCTGGGAGAGATCATTGTCTTTAGCCTCATACCCACAGGTGGAACCACTACATGCCAGTGGATATTTCTAATCCCATGACCACACAGATAATCCTTGTCAAACTCAGAGGCACACAAACAGCAAAAAGATATGATTAGTAGGGAAGGGGAATGAATGAGGAAAGAGGGGAAGGGGGGTGGGGGGAGAAATCAGAATGCTTTGCTGTACAAAATTGCCAAAGAACACATTTAATGACTGAAAAATTGGGAAGTAAATTTTATTTAGAAAAAGAAAAATCAACATGTGGAAGCTAAAACAAAAGAAAGATTTTAATAAAAGCATTATGGATAATAATATCCTGCAAGGAGGGAAAAGACAAAATAGAAAAGATCTCAGGAAGAGGCCCATTAGTAGTTACTGAGCCTCAAAGCTCAGTTTTCAATCTTTCTATCTAGAGTGTAGCAGATCTACTGGAATGTGAAATCTCATATCAGTTGTGTGGGCCTTATAAACATGATCAGGAAGGACCACGGAAACCAAGAAGGGAACAGACATGTTCTGTGTTTCAGTTACCTACCGCTACACATCTAACAGTCCTTAAACTTAGAAGCAGTTATTGCTTCTCACGTGAAACCTTGGCTGGGCTTTTGGGGGCAGTTCTCCTCCTCTGCTTGGTATGTTCTGGGGTTCAAATGCCCACAATATCTTCATCACCCACCTATCTGCTGTCTGTTAGGAGAGAAACAGAAGCCAGAGACTGGCCAGATTTTTGAGAACTACAGACGATTTGAGATCATACCCCACTTGCCAACCAACAAATTAGCCTATTGCAACTCCACAGATGATGGTAGGAGGTCTATAACTGAGAGAGAATGTTACTCCTCATAGCCCAGGAATCAGCATGGGTCTCGTGTTTGCATGGGTCCTGTGGTCCATCCATCACCCACCCATGATCCATGAGAACAAGGTGGCATGACCCAGGCAGATGTTGTTCATAGAGTGAGTCCGTCTAGCAACTGAGTCATCATCGTGACCATCTAGGGAGCCCCATCCTTGCTCTATAAAGACATTATTTTTATCTAAGTGAGAGGGCTCAGCAGTTAAGAGCACTAGCTGCTCTTATGGAGGACCCAGGTTCAGTACCCAACACTCACATGGTAGATAACTGCAACTCTCTAGCTCCAAGGGATCTGATGCTCTCTTCTAGCCTCTGTGGGTATTAAATGCACAGGTGCACTTATATACATGTATGCAAATGCTCATACACATTAAATAAATCATTCCAAAAAAATATAAGAAAACAAACTTCCTTTAAAAGGCCTCCCAGAACTTGAAGGCAAGACCCTGTTGCTGAAGACAGGACATACTTTGGGGAGCAGATTTGGAGCAGTGGACCTGGAACTGACCTGGAAACCACTTCCCCTGAAAGCTAGCTCTCATGACTTTAGAGAGCACTACACAAGCTGCTAAGGGTAAGAACAGCAATCAATGGACCAACGCCAGCCTTAAGACCAAATAACCACAGCAATGATTGTCCCAGCTAACAATATTGGTACAGTAGTGGAAGTTTTATCTTGAGGGCAATCAACAGCTGCCTCATTGGGCTTAAAGCCCATTCAATGTGAGGAAACTCATGTGTGGTACTGTAAACATAGCCAAATACACACTGATGGAGAGGTCATAAATCTTAGAGAAATGCCCAAGGCTGTCACATCCCTAGGCTAATGTAACTTCTTACTAAGTGCAAAATATGTATCCTTATATATAAACTTAAGTATCCCGGTCACCACTCATCAAGGAAGCTTCCTTTGCACCAGATACTATTAGAGAGTACCACAACTGGTCACACACAGACATTGTCTGCAAATTGCCCAAGCCTAAATGACACATCTACAATGCAACCTCTACACCTAAGGCTCACACAACATATAGCAAGGGGTAAAGAGGACAATAATGAATATCTCAACTCTCATTAATGAAGCTCCCTCATGCAACAGAGGACCAGAGACTAAAGGTCACAAATGGCCAAAGTTAAGAGATTAAGAGTCTGCAGAGTGTGCGTCCTTGGACAGCACTCCTATATCAAGCTTTACTCACCCAGTACTCAGGGACAATTTCAGAAGAGGAAATGGAAAGATTGGAGCAAGGAAGGAGGTACATGAGCATATGGAAATAGAATCCTATGAGATCCTGGGACCCTGCTCATATGAACCTACAGCAGTGATGTCTGCATGCACAAGACCCATGCAAACTCAAGCAGACAAAAACCCAGCATGGAACTGGGGAAATGGACAGCAGAGTCCAATCTTAGCTGAAGAAATACTAACAGCTAATTACTATTGCATGTAGAAAAGCTGATCTTCATAAAGTAAAGGACTCAGGATAAGCTGACCAGACCTCAGTGGATGAACTTGTACTGAGAAACATCGAGCAACACTAACTTGACACAATAGGCCTTAACACAAATGACAAGAGTATATGAATTCGAGGGGAGGGTCAGTGGGAAGATGTCAGTGGGGAAGGGGATATATAGGTGATTAAGATTGAGATGTTCTGGGGGCTGGAGAGATGGCTCAGCAGTTAGGAGTGCCGACTGTTCTTGCAGAGGACCCGGGTTCAATTCCCAGCACCCACATGGTGGCTAAGAACAGTCTTTAACTCCAGTTCCAGGGGAATCCGACGCCCTCTTCTGACCTCTGCAGCCTTGCACAACATGGGTGCACCAACCTACATACACTCATACACATAAAAATAAATACATAAATAAATTTTAAAAAAGAAAAAAAGATTGAGCTGTTCTGTATAAAATATACAAAATTTCAATTAAAAAATTAAAACATACATTATATATATATATAAAGCTCTTTAAAAAGCAATCAAAAGTCAGGTGTGGTGGTTCATGCCTGTAATCCCAGGACTAGGGAAGCAGAAGCAGGAAGATGCAAGTCAAAGGCCAGTTTGGGAGGCACAATCTTTAAAAAAGGCACCTTAAAGAAATACAGAAAGAAAGAAATCCACAGCAAAAGATGTTTGAAAATCTTGTTGAGAATCACCCTCAATACAAGCCAAACCTCTCTCTCTCTCCCTCCCTCCCTCCTTCCCTCACTCTTCCTCCTCACAATATGACTTCTCCTCATAGTGGCTGCTCCAGACTGTGATGATTTCAGTACAATCACCCATCACACATGGTGGCTGGCTTAAGAAGTCAGAGTTGGAGGTGGCCTCTCCTCTGGCAGGTCAGGCCCAGACTTGCTGTCACACTGGTTCACAGCCAGCTACTGGTCAAAACCCAAGCTACAGCCAGAAATGAGTCATGCAACTCTCCACCAGCAAGGAAGCAATTGCTGGTGACTATGCTTGGTACTGAATGGGAGAAAAGTGGATTCCGCACTATTGAAAGTAAGAATTTAATAATTAACTTATAACATTGATAAGAAATAATTCTGTAGGAAAATGCCCAGTAGAAACAGAATGACTAGATGGAAAGTTTGACATTACTTTTATACCCTCATAGAAAAAGTTTTCTCCCTAAGGAGCCCCTCAGAAACGCAGAAAGGTGGTAGTTACATAATTTAAAATATGTGCAAGATTTGCCCACCAGAAAATACAATTTGGAAGTCTTGACTGGAGTATAACAGAATACCTGAGATTGGGTAACTTATAAAAACAAACATGGTTTTCTGAGTATTGGAGGATGAGAGGTCCAAGGTTGAGGGGCCACATCTGTTGAGGGATTTCTTGCTGGTGGGGACTATGCGGAGCCTTAAGAGAACAAGGTGCTGCAAGGTAGGAAAAGTGAGCACAGCAGACAGAGCCAAACTAGCTTTGATAGCGGATCCTTGATCAATCTAACCACATAAATCATCAGTCTATTAATCTATTAATGGATTAACCCATTCACGATAGCAGAGATGTCCAGACACAGTCACTTTTTTTAATTTTTTATTGACATTTTGTGCATTTCCTACATCATTACTCAGTTCAATTTAGACACATTCCCCTTTCCATGCCCCCCACCCCACCCCTGTTCCTGCATTCTGCCATACATGTTTTGCATCTTTCTCTCAGTCTTTTTTTGCCACATTTTCCCCTTTAACTGTACATTACTTCAAAATACGCATACATGTACTGAACCAATATGCCAATATTATAAAGTCTGAACATAAGTGGTAGGTTAATTTTCAAGCCCATTAAGGGGCTTTTAAACCTTTAAACATACTCTGCTTTCATATAAAAAAGAAATATAACATAGACAATGCTCAGTTTGCTTTGCAACTAGGAATTTTATGCTAGCATCCACAAATGAGGGACATCATACTTTGTTTGCTTTTCTGGGACTGTGTTCCTTCACTTAGCATAATGTCTTCTAGTTACAACCATTTACCTGCAAAGTTCATGATGTCATCTTTCTTTACTGCTACATACAATGCCATTGTGTAGATGTGCCACATTTTCTGTATCCACTCGTTGGTTGAGGGACATTTGGGTTGCTTCCAGATTTTTACTATTGTGAAGAGAACTGCAACAAAGATAGATGTGCATGTATCATTGCGATAGAATGAGTACTGTGGGTATATACCCAGGAGTGGTACAACTGGGTCAGGTGGTAGGCTCATTTTTAGTTTTTTAAGGGTTCTCCACACTGCTTTCCACAGTGGCTGTACAAGTTTTCATTCCCACCAGCAGTGGATGAGTGTGCCCCTTTCCCCACAACCTCTTCAGCAATTGATGTCATTTGTTTCCCTAATCTTGGCCATTCTTACCGGGGTAAGGTGAAATCTTAAACTGATTTTAATTTGCATCTCTTTAATTATTAGTGATATTGAACACTTTCTGAGATGTTTCTCAGCCATCTTCACTTCTTCATTTGTAAATTCTCTATTCAGCTCTTTATGCCATCTTTTGATAGTGTCATTTTTTCTTGCTCCTTTGGTTTTTGAGTAATATATTCTGGATGTTAATGCTCTATCTGATGTATCACTAGCGAAGATTTCCTCCCACTCTGTGGGTTTTCTCTTCACTTCTTTGATTGTTTCTTTTGCTGTACAGAAGCCACAGTCACTTTTTTAAAGTCCTACCTGGTCCTGGGGCTGGAAAGATGGCCTAGAGGATAAGAGTGTAGAGTGCTCTTGCAGAGGACCCAGGTTCAATGCCCAGCACCCACACAGAGGCTGACAACCATCTTTAACTCCAGTTCCAGGGGAATCTGACACCCTTCTTCTGACCTCTGCAGCATTGCACGACATGTGTGCACAAACCTACATGCAGACAGTACATTCATACACATACAAGAATAAATGAAAAAAATAAAAATGAAAAAAAAATAAAAATTCCTACCTGGTCCTAACTCTAACTGCCTCACAATGGGGACTAAAGTTCACCCTAAGTACGAGTTGGGGGACATTCAAACCGTGACAGGGCATAAGAGAGATTGTGTTTTTAATATGCACTGGGGGTTATCCCATTACAAGATAGGAATCTGGATTTCTGGCATCACTTAAAACTATCAAGAAACCTAAGGGTGGGAGAGATGGCTCAGCAGTTAAGAGAACTGGGTGCTCTTGCAGAGGATCCAGATTAAATTCTTAGCACCCACATGGTAGCTAACAATCATCTATAACTCCAGTTCCAGAGGAATCTTACACTCTCTTCTGACCTTCTGTGAGCATTGCATCACATGGGTACACGTACATACAGGCAATATACTCATACACACAAAATAAAAAATAAAATTTAAAAATAAAAACAAATTAAAATATCAAGAAACTTGGTGGGGCTGAATAAAAATCAAGGAACTTGAAATTCCAGGGAGCTCATTCTCAACAGCTTAAGTGATCCGAGAGAAACAAAATCTTTCCCTTTTGAATGTGAGATGTGCTCTTTCTATATAGGGCCTTGTAGGCAGCTTGATAACTTCTTGGCCCCTAAGGGGAAAACAAATTGTTTTCTAAATTGTTCCCCTTCTTTAGTAACAGAATCTCTCTAGAAATCAATACACTGGCACATTGGGAATATCCCGAAAGAACCAAACACTATACAGTTCAAGGCAAGAAGAAGCTAAAACCAGTATAAAGACTGAGAGATTAAAAGGTGGTAGACCCATACTTACAAGGTGTAGGTTCTGATCCCAGCTCTGCTTCTCAGCTAAAAGATGACTGCAGCCAAGTCACAGAGCATCTTCATACAGAGTCCTTATCTGTGACCCAAAGAAGGAAACCATCCATCACCCTAGTATCCTTTAGATCTAACACCAGAATCAGCAAATCACAATCTGGAGGCCAGATCTGCCTGCTAACTGAAATGGTTTTTGCATCTTTAACTGGCTCTTTAAGAATTCAATTAAAAGTGGCCTTTTGTGACACAAGAAAAGTATATAAAATTTTTTCAACAGCCATAAATAAAGATCTGTTGGAACACAGCAGATTGTCTAAGACTCCTTTTGTTATACAACAGCAAAGCTGGGTCATACCAATAGCAAATATAATCATTAAAAGCCTAAAATTTGCTTCTCCAGGTCTTTACAGGAAAAGTTAACTTACATCATTCTAGGGTACTCTATCAAACTCCACCAGAGAATCGTTTATGTATATTAATATAAAACATTCCTTCTAAAAGAATTTGAGGGGCTGGAGAGATGGCCTAGCGGTTAAGAGAGCCGACCACTCTTACAGGGGACCCAGGTTCAATTCCCAGCACCCACATGGCGGCCGAGAACCGTCTGAAACTCCAATTCCAGGAGAACTCCAGTTCCAGGGGAACCCTCTTCTGACCTCCGCGGCATTGCACGACATGGGTGCACAAACTTGCATGCAGACAGTACATTCATACACATACAGAAATAAATTAAAAAAAAAAAAAGAATTTGAAGGTTCCAGGGACCATGTACATAGCAAGGTGTTTTAAAAAATAGCCAGATCTGGGGCTGGAGAAATGTCTCAGTGGTTGAAAGCATTGGCTGCTTTTGCAGAGGACCGGAGGTCAGTTCCCAACATCCTCAAAGGCAGCTAACTGTAACTCCAGTTCCAGGGACATATGGTGCCCTTTTGTGACCTCCATGGACATTGCATGACATATGAGTACACTTACATACATGCGGGCAATATACTTATAAAATAAAAATAATAAATATTTTAAAAGGAATGGCCAGAACTTTTCATAGCTTTCCTCCATGAAATTAATCATATTAGCTATGATTTATTGATCACATACCATGTTTCAGCATTTCACACCCTTCATCTCATGAAAATTCACTGTGGTACCTGCAGGGAAGGTTCATCATGCCCCCTTCTCCTTTTAGGCAAGTGAACCAGGTCTAAGAAATTATGATAATATTGCCAAAGCCAAACCAATGATCCGAGGATACTGAAGTGTCTTGGAGAATAGCAGAGCCTTTCTTGGCTTGGGAGGTAGAGTCTCAGAAAACTCCCTGGCCGTCAAAGCCACCAGAAGTCAATGAATTATCTCTTGAATTCAGAGAATGAAGCTCACCACAGAGGATGAGCTTGAGAGAGGTCCCACAAAACAGGGACCTAGCTTTCTAGAAGACTGGTGGCCAAAACTGGATGAGGCGTGGGGACAGGCATGAGCTTGGCGGTCCTGGCGGCTCAGCCAGGTGTCCAGGTGCCTCCCCTCAGTTTGAGTCAAAACACAGGTGTCCATTTAGGATATAACAAGAAACAGGAACCAGAATTCTCTTCTAGCATCCCTGGCCTCCAGTGAGGACATTCTCAAAACTCCTGCTTTTTATCACCCTACTTGACCAGTTTAAATCCCCTGTGCTCATTATGAACAGCATATAAAAGACCAAATGCAAATTCAGACCAAGATCTACATGATGCCAAAGCCTATTTATTCACACATGTATGATTACCAATCTAATGCCTGTTGTCATCTATGTTGGCTTAAAGGTAATGTGAAATAGTATCATCCCGTTTCACCCAAATCATTTCCCCTCACAAACTTTATCCCATTTCTAGATATAAAACCTTACAAATAACTTATTTGTCTGACTTACTTTCCCCTTAAATCTCAGCCTTCTACATCAGAAATATTGCCATGGGAAATGAAGAAAACAATAGTCTTCAACTTGATGTTGGATGTTTAGTCCTTTTGAAATAAAACCCTCCCAGCCACCAAGATCTGCTCATTAATGGTGGCGGTACAGCTTTGTACAGAAATGTAATGCTGGGACTTTTCTTGAAGAAAGCACTTTTATTAGGGCTGGCTCTGACTCTGTGGACTTGTATACCAAAAACTGAACCCCAAGCAAAGCAGAGTTCGACCTTTTCCAGTCCCCCCTTTACAGTTACTCTCTTTGTCTCCTGTATATGGTAACATATATTCTAATTAGGTGCTCCATGCTATAGTGTCCTGGCAGGCAGAGCTGTGTAGGTATAGTCAGGCACAGACCACAGTACATTGCCTTCTCTCCTTCTAGGAGGGTCCCTACTACAGTGTTTTTTTATTTATATTTATTTTTATTTCATGTGTATGAGTGTTTTGCCTGCACGTATGTAGGTGTACCCAAGTGTGTGCAATGTCTGAGGAAGCTAGAAGACAGTGCTGTATTCCCTGGAACTTGTGTTACAGATAGTCGTCAGCCACCACAGGGGTGCCGAGAACTGAATCAGGGTCCTCTGGAAGGATAGCCAGTGCTTTGAACCATTGAGCCATCTCTCCAGCCCCCCACAGTGGTTTAATATAAGTCATTGAAATCGTCTTTTATGCATGTTTGCTTTTCTTCTTGATGTAGTTTGTTTTCATCTCTAATACCTCCCACTTCTCATCTTGGCAGAGTTTTTATTTTCTATCTCTTTAGTTAAAATAAGTGCTTTTTAATGGAACCTCATCAAGCAATATATTTTTGTCATCAAGCAATAGATAACCCATAAATAAAAGAAAAAGAGAAAGTAGAAAGAAAATCAAAGATAGAGTGGTAGAGAAGTGGAAGCCAACAGAAGTAGAGAGATGGTGCAAAGCAGGGAAATGGATGAGAAAGAAAAAGAGGAGATGGTGGCCACTGGGCAAGCCAAGGAGACCTGTGAGCAAGCAAAGATGGCAGACACACGGGAGATGACAACGTTCCCAGAGGAAAAAGAAAATCTCCAACCACCACTTTTCCCTAATCCTCTTTCCTGCAGGATTCAACTGCAACAATTCCAATTTGAATCCAAAATAATATCTGAGATTTGGGATTCGCTAGTAAACTAGTTCTGATTCCAAATCTCAGCACCGGATGGTCTGGGGTGTTGGGATTCGGAGTTAATTAATTCAGCAGCCTGAAACTCTCATTCAACTCTACTACTTTTCACCTCAGTACAAAGTTATTTGCAGACACTGAGCAATGTGCTCTTTGACACACCAAGCTAGTGCACCTCTGAAAAGCTGTATCTTCACCTTCCTAAGCATCCGCTTCAGTTCCATCCTCCTTCATCTCCCAGTGCAGATCCTTAATTCTGTACCCAAAATCTGCAGAGAATTTCTAATTTCAACTCTAAAGTTGTCTGTTTGTAACCTCTTTATTGTGCTGGCTATAGAAAACAAAAAGGAAAACTTCCAATAAAAGTCTATGATTTTAGTTTCTCAAGTATAAATTCTCATTCCTTTATGAGCTAAAGCAGATCTTTAAATTATTTCCTTGAGGGAATTTGAGGCCAGCCTGGTAGCATTCTGTCACCTCACCTCCGTGCAAATGTAGAGCCTGCTGTAGGAGAACCTGCCCTTGTTGAGCACCTCCACAGCTCCTTTCGCCCATGTCCAAGTGGAATGTTTATAGATATGCACCCTGAAATTAAATTCCCTCCTTGTCCGTATTAATCAAAGTTTTAAGAAGCACAGTGTTGGGCTGGAGAGATGGCCTAGCAGTTAAGAGTGCCGACTGCTCTTGCAGAGGGCCCGGCTTCAATCCCCAGCATCCACATGGTGGCTGAGAACCATCTTTAACTCCAGTTCCGGGGGAATCAGACACCCTCTTCTGACCTCCGCGGCATTGCACAACATGGGTGCACAAACCTACATGCAGACAGTACACTCATACACATAAAAAATAAATAAAAAATTTTTTTAAAAAAGAAGCACAGTGTTTAGGGAGGTTTGTTTGAGCAATACTAAGTAAAATCATACTTCAATATTTTCTTGGCACACCCTAGGAACAGCTCTGCCCAGGCTAACACATGGGGGCTTTCACAGGTCAGGCAAAACTCCAAGTGCTCTTCCTTCCATTTGGATCACAGATGGTGCCTCTCCTAACCCCTGATGGCATATGTCCTCTGCCTATTTTGTTGTGAAGAGAATTAAGAGCATCATGATGCAGACTGAGAGAAGAATAGAATAAAAACCCATGTTCAAGCTCTTTCCCTTCCCCACTACATTACACATCTTCCACCTTTAGAAATAAAATAATTTCTTCCAAGAATATAGATGTCATGGTTTGTAAGGAAATGCTTAACTGATCAACAGGCAGTTTAAGGATCTCAAAACATATCCACTCATCTTCAAAAAGCAAGGCTGGAATATAAACAGTCTAATCAAATATGGAATTTGTAATAGCCCTTTAGAAGTTGAAGGACATTAAAAATGGTATCTACTAATAAGCAAGCTGGGATTGTTATCTGCATTTCAAAGAACCTCTTGGGAGAAGGAAAAAAGGTTGATCAAGCACAATTACTGTGTAGAGCAGTTAAATTTTTTAACTACTCCAATATGTTCGTGCTGAGATTTAATCTTACTGTAAGGATACCTTTATCAACCATTGGGATTTATCATGTTCACAAAGCAATTTAGACAGGCATGGTTCTGCCTTTAAGGATCTTTCTTAAAATGGAATTCTTCTCCTTGGATACTCATTTGTATTAGTGGAATTTCTTGCTAAGAAAACAAAGTATCTTTCAAAATCCCAGGTTGTTACCAACTTGTCATATTGGAAAGATAATATAATTTCAGCAGACTATTCCCTCTCCAGCCAAAAGTTAATGAGATAATGAGCTCAGGTTAATTTCTTGGTAAGGACACCAACTTCACATCACAGAGGCCCCGACGATTCTGGCATTCCTCCGTGTCTTCCTTCTTGGTGTCCTTCGTATTCCAAGAAAGAAAAAAAAAAAATGAAAGCTATAAGCTACAGGGTGGTTGTTTTTTTTTTGGGGGGGGGGAGCAGTTGTTTTAAGCACAACCTTTCTTCAATCTGAGGGAGCAAGGGAAGGAGGCAGGAAGGAAGAGAGGGACACAGGAAAGGAGGCAACAAGCAAGTGTTGTAGAACCAACGAGAAGGCCTACCTGAGTAAGACCCTTTTCTAGGGAAGTCACCCTAGTGTAGTGCCCACAGTCACGCAAAGCATTCTGGGAATGAACAGAATCAAGCGTAGCATTGCCAGAGCACTACAGAGGAGGCATTTAAATTTTTCCTGAAGATGTTAGAGGTGGTTTCTTAAAAAAAAAAAAAAAAAAAAAAGATGTAATTGAGCTGAGCCTTCAAAGGTGAGTAAGAATAGCCAGTATAGAAGAATATGGAACGGGCTGGAGAGATGGCCTAGCAGTTAAGAGCACCGACT
Source organism: Rhizomys pruinosus (assembly GCA_009823505.1). Classification (NCBI taxonomy): domain Eukaryota; kingdom Metazoa; phylum Chordata; class Mammalia; order Rodentia; family Spalacidae; genus Rhizomys; species Rhizomys pruinosus. Next base: position 603,675 of record VZQC01015136.1, read on the forward strand.
GCTCTTGCAGAGGACCCGGGTTCGATCCCCAGCACTCACATGGCGGCTGAGAACCGTCTTTAACTCCAGTTCCAGGGGAACCCGACACCCTCTTCTGACCCCCTCGGCATTGCACGACACGGGTGCACAAACCTACATGCAGACAGTACATTTATACACATACAAGAATAAATAATTTTTTTTAAAAAGAGCATAAGATTCATAACAGAATTCTAAAAAAAAAAAAAAGAAGAAGAATATGGCACAAATGCTGTCTAAACTGTGTGTGTGACTGTGAATATACGGAAGGAGACTGAGCGAGCAGGTACACTGTGGGCAGGATGAGGAATTTCAGTTCTGTGTGAAAACTTTGTACTTTACCCTATGGCTCAAAACAGTCACCGTGGGTTTTTCCAACAAGAAAGCAATACCTTCGAATTTGTGTTTGAAGAATAAAACAACCAGTAGTTATTAGAGCAACAAAAAGTGAAGCCAGGGAAATTTGTTATAGGAAATTGTGAAGGCTAGGAGAGGGGAAGGATGTGAAGAATGGGGAGGAGTGGAACGTGCGTCTATCAGACACTGTTGTCCACAGCAGTGCGGGCACCTACCTCCCCCCCTCCCCCGAGCACTTCCGTTCTCGTCTGCCCTGTTCTTCAAACAGTGGCCCAGCCTTCAGGCACACTTTAAAGCTGAAAACAGGGATCCCTTGAGGCATGCATTTAAATCTTTTTATTAAAAAAATGAAGATTGGCAGATAATGATATATCGTCAGCTGGGTCCCACAAAGCCAGCTGGTGGCCTCTTCCGGGAGAGCTAGACATGCAACAGAGAGCGTGGACGACTGCGTTTGCTGCTGATTAAGTCTGAACTCCAGGTTCTGAAGACAGAAGCAGCCATCTGGAATGTTGTCACCCACCTTCCAGCGGCTGCCCCGTGCCCATCTTCATTTGGACTGAGAGGGAAAGGCTCACACCTCATCAGAATGGTGAGCGGAGACACCCACAGTAATGAAATCTGTGACTCCGGCCACCTTGACTGCCTGCCTCTTCCTAAGCTCCCACTGTATGAGCTTCATACTCGATCTGAAGGGCACAGCCTTCTTCCTTCCTGGGGATTCTGCCCATCCAGGCTTGGAATTTACTTTCCTAATTTAGCACTGCAAAGTCCTCAGAAAGTTTTAGGGCAAGGGTCTGCAAGCAAAATAATGGAATATAGTGCCATATTGCAAAGACCCTTCACTGTCGTTTGTCAGAGATTTCTCTGAAAAGTTTAGTGCAGCCTGGTAAAGAACCACTCCTGTGTTGTCTGCTTGGGTCCCAGGTCCTAAACTATGAAATTTGCTGTAGCTTGTTTGCTATGTGATTTGTATAACTCAAAACTCAACTTTTAAAAGCATACAAAGAGTATAACTCAGTAGTAAAGTTGATGGTTAGAAATGCAAAGTTCTGGGTCCATCCCCAGCATTGAAAATGTGTACAATTCCATGGTCTTTAGTATATGCACAGAGTTGTACAAACATCACTATCTAATTTCAGAATATTTTATCACTCTCAAAAGAAACCCAGTATCCATTAGTGCTCACATGTTACTCTCCTCTCCTTCCAGTGCTGATAGTCCACAAATATACTTTCTGTGCCTGGATTTGCCTAATTGAGCATTCCCCATAAATAGCATCCATCACACAGTGCACACCCTTTGTGCCTGGCTTCTTGCACTTAGCATACATTTTCACAGTCCCATCTGCATTACAGGGCATATCAGTATTCCATCGCTTTACAGCCAAATACTATTCCACTTTATAGATATACCACATATCAATTATTTAATCTTTAAATAGTAGACAAATGTGGTGTTTATACTTTGGGGCTATTATAAATAATAATGCTAAAAATATTTTTGTACAAGTTTTTGTGTCTACATATGTTTTCATTTCCCTGAGAATATAAGCATAAAGCAGAATTGCTATGTAGTAACTCTGTGTTTAACATCTTAAGAAACAGCCAAACTGTTCTCAAAAGTAGCTGTATCAATTTTATCTCCTCATCAGCAACATTATATGGGTTCCAGTTTCTGCACATCATCAACACTTGTCATTATCTGAAATTTTTATTTTAACCATCCTAGTAGGTATAAAGCGGTATCTCATTTTAGATTTGATTTGCATTTCCCTAATAACTAAGGATGTGAAGATCTTTGTAAACATATATTGTCTGTCTATTTATCTTCTTTTCAGAAATTCAACCCATGGCCTAGTATTTATAGGTTACTATTGAGTACTAAGAATTCTCCACATATTCTCAACCTTGTAAGTATTTCCTCACATTATGTGGTATGAGTTTTCACTGCTTTGGTGATATTTTTTGAAGCACAAAAGTTTTTATGTCCATGAGTGTTTCTTTTGTTGCCTGTCTAACATAATATCAGTAAAGAACCACCTGGTTCAAGGTCATAAAGATGCTGTTTTCTTCTCAGAGTTTTATAGCTTCAGAATTATTTTAAGTTAATATTTCATTTGATATAAGGTTATGGAGGCTGGGGAGAGATTGCTCACACAGAGGCTACAAAGGCCAAAGTATTTGTCCCTTGCAGGCCCAGTTTTTGGTGAGAGCCTGGTCTCTATTTTCAGGATGGTGCTGAATACTGAGTCCCCATAGAACAGAATGATGGAGGGCAAAGGAAGGCAAGAGTCTTAACTATTAATACATAACCCATCTTCCCTTTTCCCCATACACAAAAACAAGCAAGTGTATTCCTATCTGCACCTATTTTTCTCTCTCTTCCTGAAGGCACCATGTGTCAATCAAAATCTCAGGTCCAATTCTATAAAACTGAGAAAAATCCTCCTGGGCCTTCCTTTCCTCAGCTATAACCTAAATACTTATCTCATGGGTTTGCCAGAAGAATATGAAATAAAAAGACCTTTTGAGGGGGTGGAGAGATGTCTCAGTGTGAAGAGCCTTGCTGCTCTTCCAGAGGACCTGAGTTAGCTTTCCAGAACCCCCATCAGGAAGCTCATAACTGTTTATAACCCTAGATTCAAGGACCCAACACCCTCTTCTTACCTCCACAGGCATTGTATGACATGTACACACATGTAGGCAATACACACTTGTAGGAAATACACACTTGTAGCCAATACACACTTGTAGGCAATACACACTTGTAGCCAATACACTGATACAGATAAAATAAGAAGAATAAATTTTAAAAGTAAAGAAAATAGTGCCTTTAAATTCCCAGAACAAAGGGGGAGGAGACTTTAGAGATGATTAATTCAGAGCTGGAACCCTCATCACTGGGAGGGGCAAGGGAGCTGCCTCCTTCCCAGCCTCTGTAACAAGTGAGCAATAAACTTACCTGTTTATAAATCACCCCAAGTGGGGAACTTTTGTTAAGGCAAAACGAGCGAACTATGACAAAAATCTTAACCTCCAAAGTGATGGCATTAGAAAGAACTTGGTCTTTTGGGAGGTGTTTATGTTGTGAAAGTTACATTTCATGAATAAGATTAATGCCCTTATAAAAAGAGGCCTCAAGGGACCCCCTCAATCCTCCACCATCTAAAAGTACAGGAAGAAAAAAACTACCTTGAGCTCGGAAATGGGTCTTCAATAGATACTGAACCTGATGGTACAAATCTTGGGTGTTCCAACCTCCATCACTGTGAGAAATTCCTGGTATTTATCAGCCGCTCAATCTCTGTGTTCTCTGTTATTCCAGCCTGGATGGTGTGAAAGGGGGAAAACATACACATGCAAGGGGAACATTTGCAAGGATGAAAACTGGGCAGTGGGGATATGAGCGAGACTAAGGCATGTTCATACACACCTTTTTATGTTGTTTTGATGCAAGCTCCAACTACATGAAATGCTATTAAATACTTTCTTTTTTTATATACTTAAGCATTAGTGAAGATCATAAGCCATCTCCAGGTGAAGAAGGAACAGATGGAAACTACTCCTACCCTTCATGGTGCCATCTCTTCTTTTGGGGCGGGGGGTCTTTTTCGAGACAGGGTCTCCCTGTAGCCCCAGCTGTCCTGGAACTCACTCTGTAGACCAGGCTGGCTTCGAACTCACAAAAGATCCACCTGCCTCTGCCTCCCAAGTTCTAAGATCCTCATGTGGATTATTGTGCTCCAAATGTTTATATCTTCCAAGAATTTTTCATGTCGGGGGTTGAAGATGTAGTTCAGTTGGTAGAGTGCTTGCACAAAACTCTGGGTTCAATCCCCAGTGCTGAATGAAAATCAAGATGGGAGCACACACCTGTAATCCCAACAGGTAGATAGCAGAGGCAGGAAGATCAGAATTTCAAGGCCATCCTCAGTTACATAATGAGTTCAAGGCCAGCCTGGGCTGTATACAATCTTGATATGCTGAGACCTCATCTCAGAGTAGAATTATCAAGTGAGGTTTTTAGGTAGTGATTAAATCAGCAGGGCTCCACCCTTGGGAGGAGAGTGCTGTCCTTATAAGTGAGTTCTGAGAGCTGGGTATCATAGACACATCTGTGATCACAGCACTAGGAAGGTAAAGGCAAAAGGATCGAAAACCTGATGCCAGTCTGGAAAGCACAGTGAAACTGTCTCAGAAATAAAAATCTTTCCACCATTCTGCCATGTGAGAAGCCACAGAAAAGCTCCTGATATGTAGGTTCTGCTGCTGCCTTCATCTCAGGCTTCCCAGACTGCCGAGTGTGAGCAATAAGTTGCTGTTGTCTATAAATTCTTGCATTTAAATTATTTCACTGTAGCAGCCCAAGTGAATTAACACAGTCTGGACCAATGAAGCTGTGCATGTAATTCCTCACATGTGAAGAGAAGCCTTACAGAAAATAGCACAGGCTTGCTGTGATGTCTGCCAGTTGAACAGAAAGCCCAAATGTTATGTAGAAGATTTACTTGCAAAGCTGAGGACAATGGCCTCCAGCCCATCCTAAGGACTGGCGAGTTCAAATACCCTCTAGCCTCTCTGTGACCCTCCAGATCCATGTTGCCCAAGGAAACTACTAATAAGTGATTCATATAACACAGGGGCTTCAGAAAAGAGCCATTTTTTGTTCTTCTCAAAGTAATTTGAGTTGTAAAAAAAAAGTAATCTGATGTCAATATGCCTACTGGTTGTGGAACCTGCTTTAATCTCTGGTTCCATTTTTGTAAATGGAGGGAGTGGTAATGCCTGTACCCCCATTTCACAGGAGCACTGTCAGGATCAAAGTGATAATGTAGGTGACAGCACTTCGTAAACTACAAAATGCTATGCTAAGGATAGGTACAGTGCTTATTTTTTAAAATTGCTTCTGACAACTAGACCATGTAACAGTCATTATTTCTCAGAAAATCAAATATATCATTTCCTCTGCCCTTTTCCTCACTGTCATCAAAAACGTGTAGGTTTGAAAAAAAAGGAAAGAAAGCATAGAATCAGTTGGTGTGACATTTTTCTGTTAGTTCATAAATCTTTGCAATCAACCACTTGTTACATGATAAATTGTGTCACCCAACAAGAAATGTGAATGTTCTGACCCTTAGAACCTCGGAATGTGACTTATGTGAAAATAGAGCCATTGCAGATGTAATGAGTTAAGTGAGATCATACAGGACTATGGTATACTCTTATTCCAACATAACAGGAGTCCCTGTAGAAAGATCACATTGGGCTGGGGTAGAGCACTGACATGTACAAGGCCCTGGGTTCCACCCACAGAGATACAGAAAGATGATAAAAGAAAGAAAGAAAGAAAGAAGATAGATAATAGATAGATAGATAGATAGATAGATATTAGATAAAAGATGATAGATAATAGATAGATAAAAGACAGATAGATGATAGATTACATAGATAGATAGATGATAGATGATAGATAGATAGATATTCATTCATTCAACCCATGTGAATACCCATGGGATGAATGAGTGAAGATGAAGCATTAATTTGAGCTATGTAACTACCAGTTCAGGAATACCAAGGATAGAGAGCTGACAGGAGAAACTAGGCAGAGGCCGTGAGGAATTCTATCCAGAACTTCAGAAAGACCATAGCCCTAAGGATCAGACATCTACCCTGCAGAAGTCTGAGAGAGTAAATTTTCAGTTGTGTTAAGCTGCTTGGTTTGTGGCAGTTTATGGCACTCCTGGGACACTAATGCAGGCATTTAGTCATCCCTTTCCCAACCATTCATTACTCGGGGTGATTAGTCTGAAGCGAAGAGCAGAACCTGGTTGTCCATGGAGCTCCAGGCTTCTCAGCAGAAATCCTCTGACTATGGACCTCAGAATTAATATGAGGGTGTACTCTAAGCATTGTCTACAGAACAATGAAAGAAAATTTCAGGTAGCCAGTGAAATTAATTTTCATTAAAACACATATGCATGTGACTGGCTTAGGCCTTTCCCTAGACCATGGTAAAGCTGAGACAGATGGGAAATAAAAAGCTTTCTATCATTGTGTATCTGAGATAGCTATAGGCTTTTGGAAAGATGTGATATATGCAAATCACCATTCCTATGTAAGAGTGTACGCCAATAGTAAATACAACTGAAGTCAGGAAATCCGTCACTTCTACCTGTCTCAATTCCTGTTCTTCAAAAAAGAAAGAAGAAAATTAAACAAATAACTGATACTCCTTTATGCTTTTGACATTCTCCTTCTCTCCCTCTCTCTTTCTGTGTGTGTGTATTTGTGTACTAAACTTAGTAATATATGGAGGACCTAGGGGTGTTTGGGACTCACTAATACAATACTTTCCTAGCATGCGTAAGACCCTGGATTTAAGGAAAATGAAAGATTTTTAGACTATAAAACATATAAAACTCTCAACTCCTCGAACAGTTGTGAGGGATTTCAATAGCTACACCTGTATGTGACAGCAACCATCAGATTGAACCAAATGGAACAAGTCACAATTTTTATGTTTTCTTAGCACGTATTAATTACATATGATAATGGGTTTCATTATGACATTTGCATGCATTTGTATAACATTTGATCATATTCAGGCATCATTACCCTCTCCTGCTTTTCCTACTCTGCTGACCCAATCCCCTTCCACTTCACACCTAATCCCCCACCTACCTTCATTCCCTGGTTTTTATGACTCATTGACTTTCATTAAGGTTGGTTACCAGATGTTCTAATTTGGTTTCGAAGACTGTGATAAAACACTATGACCAAAAGCAACTTAGGGAAGAAAAAGATTTATTTCCTCTCACAGGTTATAGCTCTGGGAAGCCAAGGCAGGAAATGAAGGCAGGGACTTGAAGCAGAAACCATACCACAGAGGAACACTGCTCACTGGCTTGCTCCCAGGCTCATACAGCCCAAGCCCACCCACCTAGGGATGGCACTGCTTACAGTGGCCTTGGCCTTCCTATGTCATCTGTCAGTCAAGAAAATGCCCTTACAGACAACCCCACAGGCCAATCTGATGGAGACAATTCCTCAACTGAGGTTTTCTCTTCCAGGTATGTCAAATTGGCAACCAAGATTAGCCAATACAATCCAAACTCTTGTTGGCTTGACACACACACCCATCATTGTTAAACTATAACCTTTCCTTTCTTTGTTCCCAAGATCTCATATTAATATTGCACTAACCAAAAACTTTAAACAGTCACAGACTTTAAAAACAGTCAATATTTTAAAAGGTCAATGTCTCTTTAAAAATTTAAGTCTCTTAACTATGGGTTCCTGCAAAACAAAAAATAAGTTGTATATTTTCTTATTGCAACAGGGAAGATACAGGGCACAGTTATAATCAGATCAAAGCAAAACCCAAACTCAGTAGCATCTGAGACCAACTCATAATCTTCTGGATCCAAAAGACTTGGGAAGCTCCACTTCCCAGGCTCTGCCACACACAGCACACAGCTTGTCACATAGGTTAGGGCCAGCGCCACTCGGAACGTGTTGATGTCCTTGACAGACATCCCATGGTCCTGGTTCTCCAGAATCCTGGGGCATCCACTGAACCTTCACCAGTGGTTTCTCCTGGCCCCATCAGAGACTCCAACCCTGCAGCATGATGCTGACCCTCAACTTCTCTCTATGGCCCCTCGGTCCTTCAGCTTTCATACTGCCAAAGCCTGAACTACAAGGGACTAAAAATCCCTGATACACTAAGGAATAACAAAGATGGCATACTTCTTCTGTGTCTGGCAGGAAGGCCTTTTTTTTTTTTGATTCCAACAAGGCCCATTCAACTGATCTGCATGTAGCCCTAGACATACCTCAGCTTCAAGCTGTGGCCTATTATCACCCAGTTCTTTAAGTTGAACAGATCAAAATAAAGAGAAGAGAAAACTAAAACCCTGAAAACCCAGAGCCTCCCCAGGGGGCTTTGGATTTCAATTTCCAAATTCCCCTCTCCATTTTGTGGAAAAATTTGTCCAAGTGTGTGTATGAATGTGTAATTCTTATGCCTCAATAAAAGTTGGTTTCCTTTTTGCTCTCTGCCACTCTGAGACTTTTTTCCCATCTTTTAATTCTTTAATTAGTGGAGAAAACAAACCCAACCCTAGACAGTGACCACCCAAGACCATGAGATTGATAACATAGTCACAACAGTACCACATGAGAGATGCTTACGAATTATAGAGTTTAGCTACCAGCTTGAGATGTGGCCTTGGCCCGCTCTGGACCACAGCTTCTGCATGCTGACTCTGAGGAAATCCTTCCCAGATTTTACCTCAGTGATGTTGATTTCTTATTAATCACTGTGGATTCTTCAGCCCCCAGCTAACCAGCATCCATTATCCCAGTGAACCACAGGTTTCATTTCTACAGATTCTTAACCAAAGCATCATATAAACAGCCCTTGTAGAATTTTGCTTCCGGGGGAAACTGCACAAGCCAGCTTTCCATCATCTACATTGCTCACAGCATTGTCTCCCACAACAGCTCATTAAGCTCTGAGCACTCAATGGCTTTTCCAGCCCCAAGATCTAAACATAGTCAAGTCCATCACAGCAACAACCCACTTTCTTTTTTTAATTTGTTTTATTTTATGTGTATGAGCATATTGCCTGCATGTAGGTAAGTGCACCTATATTGAGCAATGCCTGAGGAGGTCAGAAGAGAGCATCGGATCCTTCTGAAACTGGAGTTACTGATAGTTGTTAGCTGCCACTTGGTGCTGGGAATAGAACCTGGTCCTCTGCAAGAGCAGCCAGTGCTCTTAACTGCTGAACCATCTCTCTAGCCCCAGCAACACCACTCTCTTGATACCTATTTCTTAGTGCCACTTCTTTTGCTGTGACAAAACACAATGACCAAAGGCAACTTGTAAAGAAAAAAGGTTACTTCATTGTAATGAAGTACTACAGCCCATCATCCAGAGAAGCCAAGCAGAAGCTTGAGGCAGAAACCAAAGGGGAGCACTGCTTACTGGTTGCTCTCAGGCTCATGTTCACCTGCCTCTGTTATATAGCTCAGGCCTGCCCACCTAGGGATGGCACTGCTCACGTGGACTTGGCCTGCCTACACTAAGTGCAATCACAACATGCCTCACAAGAACACCTGCAGGCCAAAACGATAGAAGAAAATCTTCAACTGAGGTTCCCTCTTCCCAGGTCTGTCAAGTTGACAGCCAGAATCAGTTATCACAAAGGAGCATGGGTAACTATTTACAGAAGCATGGCCACCTTACCAGTGACTACATTACTGAAGAAAAAAAATCTCTTCTTCTTCTAGCAACCATTAATTGCCTCCTGAGCCCTTCCCCACTCCAAATTCACAAATCTTTTGTTGTCTGTACCAGTGTTCTACCACTGAGTTACACTTGTGGCCTCACAAAGATTTCTAAAGAATCTAGAATCCAGGAGCCAGAAACATGGCTGCGTGGTTCAGAGCACATAGTGCTCTTGCAGAGAACCAGAGGTCAGCTCCAAACACCCATTTCAGGCAGCTCGCTCCTCCAGTCCCAGGATTTCCGACACCTCTTCTAATTCCACGACACCTGTCCTCACACATGCACAGACATACACATTTACACACAATTAAGGTAAAGATGAAATTAAACCTTTAAAAAGATCTGTCTTCACAAAATGGAATGTTCTCAGAAAGTTAATACAATAAACATTCTTTAATTCTAACATGGAATAAATTAACAAAGGAGATAAATGTCTTTCAGTGTAGGAAATATAAAGTGTAACCCCAGGGAGCTGTGAGAGGAGCCAGAACTGCTCACAGAAGCTGGGAGGGGTCGGCTTCCAGAAAGCAAATCTGAGGTGGGTGGGGAAAGGGATGTCATCAAACAGGAGCTACAATCCTTGGAAGTGTGCGGTCCTTAAAAATAGGACGTGTATTGGGCTGGAGAGATAGCCTAGCAGTTAAGAGCACCAACTGCTCTTGCAGAGGACCCGGGTTCGATCCCCAGTACCCACATGGCGGCTAAGAACAGTCTCTAACTCTAATTCCAGGGGAACTCCAGTTCCAGGGGAATCCGAGACTCTCTTCTGACTTCCGCGGCATTGCACGACACGGGTGCACAGACCTACATGCAGACAGTACATTCATACACGAACAAAAAATAAATAAAATTTAAAAAATTTTTAAAAAAGGATGTGTAGCCAAGCGTGGTGGCGCACGCCTTTAATCCTAGCACCTGGGAGGCAGAGGCAGGTGGATCTTTGTGAGTTCAAGGCCAGCCCGGTCTACAGAGCAAGTTCCAGGACAGCTGGGGCTACGACAGCTGGGGCTACAAGGAAACCCTGTCTCGAAAGCCCCCCCCCCAAAAAAAAATAGGAAGTGAAGCTGGGCACGATGGCACCACATGCCTTTAATCCCAGCACTTGGGAGGCAGAGCCATGTGGATCTTTGTGAATTCAAGGCCAGCCTGGTCTACATAGTAAGTTCCAGGACAGCTGGGGCTACAAGGAGACCCTGTCTCTAAAGACCAAAAAAACAAACAAACAAACAAAAATAGGATGTGAAGTAAAGAACTGTGAAAATTGTGGTTACAAAATGAATTGTTAATATTATGAACACTAACATGGTAAAAAATAGCTGGGAGGTAGCATCTTCATCTTCATGGCAAGGAGTCACTTAATACTATCAAATACGGAAATAGGATACACATCACATGCAGTGATTCAAGTTTTTAATGTTTACCCTAGTCTTTTCTCGTAACCTTAAGAAAAACTTTTAAAAACAACTCAATAGGAAGATTTTTATGTTTATTTTTTTTATTTAATTTTTTTTTTTGGTCTTTTTTAGAAAGGGTCTCCTTGTAGCCCCAGCTGGCCTGGAGCTTGCTCTGTAGACCAGGCTGACCTTGAACTCACAGAGATCCGCCTGCCTCTGCCTCCCCAGTGCTGATATTAAAGCATGGGGGTACAGAAAAGCTATTTTATTATGCAAGAAAAAAGAAAAAAGTCTTTATTCTTTTTTTTTTTTTTTAACAACTCAATAGGAAGATTTTTATGTTTATTTTTTTTATTTAATTTTTTTTTTTGGTCTTTTTTAGAAAGGGTCTCCTTGTAGCCCCAGCTGTCCTGGAACAAGCTCTGTAGACCAGGCTGGCCTTGAACTCACAAAGATCCACCTGCCTCTGCCTCCCAAGTGCTAGGATTAAAGGCGTGCGCCACCACGATTTTTATGTTTAATAGTTACTATAAATTCACTTGTTTCTTTTTTCTTTTAACTTCATATAAAACTAAAATAAATGCATTGTGCTAAAAACAATATATTAGTTCAATTCTACAAATTCTTCCTTTCTCTCTGTTTACACAAGTGGTGCACATGTGTAGGGTGACAAAAGCCTTATACTAGTTTTGAAAACTTTCAAATGGTGGGTGTAAATTTTTTCTTCTTTTCTGTTTCGGTAATGTTGCAAACAATCTTCAGAAATACAGACCTACAGACCTACTCCATCAACTTTATTACTCACCAAGGTCTGACTTAATGCAGACTATTTGCTGGTACTAGCACTTTAAGTAGTATCATCCTTCTTCATCCTTCTTCTAGAGGAAACATTTTTTAGTGGGGTCAGAGTGCTGAGGAATCAAGCTCAGCACCTTGAATGTGTGACACTCAGATATACCACCACGTACAGAATTTGTCTTTTTATTTAGTTTTGTTTTCATTTTCTAAGACAGGGTCTCACATATCCCAAATTGTCCTTCGACTCATTTATGTAGCCAGGAATGACCTTGAACCTTGGATCTTCCTGACTCCACTTCTCAAATACTGGAATTGCCAGCACACAGTACTATGGGTGGAACCCAGAGCCTTGTGCATACTAAGCAAGCATTCTACTAACTGATGGCCCTACATCTCTAGCTCCACCATTCTTTAGATTGCACTGAATTGGAGGCACTGGACTGGTTCAATCATCTGTCTCCCAGAACATCTATCTATAGGCAGCCAAGAGAAGTCACTCATTCTGCTAAGTGTCATGTTTATGGATACCCTTGATATTCACAGCCACATAGAATTTGATGGGAACTGGAATTTACCTTTAAGGATGGGTAATTGAGAATAAGAAAAAAAAATGAGTGCTTATAAATAAAACCTTATTAAGAGAATATCTTAATTGAGAATATCTTAAAGGTCATTGTCAACTTGTCGATCACCTAATTGAGTACAATGGTAAGAAAATGTCTCGTGTTACTGGAACCCAATATAACAATTACTTCATCCTTTCACTTACAGGAAGTTCACTTCCTAAGCTAACAATGAAAATGATTACTGTCTTTAAGGAATTCTCCATAAATCTCTCCTCAACCTCTGCCCAATTTTCAAATTCTGATAGATATTATGACTAGATGGTTAAAATACTGATCTTCAGTTTCAAGGAAGCCATTTCTATGTTCCTTCACATTCTCAGAACCTTACGAAATCAGTTCTCAGAAGTTTCTCCTCTGAGCTAGCAATTCCCTTCAACCCTTTTAAGGTTTTATTCATGTGTCCAAATGCCCAACACAGTGGGGTGGCTTCAGCCAGTAAATGAACATTCAGTAAACTCACTTTCCAATTTGCCAACTGAGTGGAAACCCTCAGGGGTCTGTAAGAGCAAGTTTTGTATATGTTATTATTGCCAAGTCTATTTCAGTGCAGGACAGATATTGGAATTGAGAAACAGGGACCAATGCTAAGGATTTCTCTTCAGAGCATTCAAAAATTATAAGCAGGCCTTGAGCTTAAACATTGTTATTTATGTTTGTTAAATGTTTGATATTCTCATGTGAATCAAGAGAATTTGCCATCCTAAGTTTCTGGGAATAAGTTAGGGAGGAACATTAAATATTAATTGAAAATTTCTGTCAATGACTTATAGTTCTTTAGTAAACAAAAGCAATTCATATCAGATACCAAAACTCACAAATGGAGAAAGACCCAGGACAGAGGTCACAAAATCCTGGGTCCTAATTTCCCCATAGCCAGTATATGTGCTCTGTTAACCAAATTGCTTTTCTTTCCTGAGTCTAGATTTTTAAATTGGTCCAAATAAGCCAGTAGTGTGCCTTCAACTCTAATATAAATTCTTATCCAATTAAATCAAACCAGAAAACCATAATAAGATGCCTGTGGTGAGCAGTGTTCTAACTCCTGAGCAACCAGATCAGCATCTCTGTCACTGAGCTGCTTGTTGAGAAGGATCCACAAGACGAGAAGGCATTCAACAATCGCCAACATCACAAAAGGAACTGGGGAAGAACACGAAACCCCAAAGACTTAAGCAGCTCAGACCGACTTTGGGTCCATGTTAGAACCCAAACAAATCTACAAATAGTCTCCTGTTGCTGGACATGGTGGTGCAGGCCTTTAATCCCAGCACTTGGGAGGCAGAGGCAGGTGGATCACTGTGAGTTCAAGGCCAGCCTGGACTACATAGTGAGTTCCAGTCCAGCTGGTGCTACAGGGAAACTGTCTCAAAAAAGAAAAGAAAAAAAATTTATATAGTAGCATTGTACGACATGGGTGTGCCAACCTTCATGCAGACAGTGTACATTCAATACACGAACAAAATAAAGTAAAAAAAAAAATTTTTTTAAAAAGGATGTGAGCCAAGCGTGGTGGCGCACGCTTTATTCCAGCACCTGGAGGCAGAGGCAGGTGGATCTTTGTGAGTTCAAGGCCAGCCCGGTCTACAGAGCAAGTTCCAGGACACGGGGTCTACACAGCTGGGCTACAAGAGAACCCCTGTCTCGAACCCCCCCCCAAAAAAAAAATGGAAGTGAAGCTGGGCAAGATGGCACCACATCCTTTAATCCCAGCACTTGGGAAAGCCAATGTGGATCTTTTGTGAATTCAAGCCACCTGGTCTACATAGTAAGTTCCGGACAGCTGGGGCTACAAGAGACCCTGTCTCTAAAGAACCAAAAAAACAAACAAACAAACAAATAGGTATGTGAAGTAAGAACTGTGAAAATTGTGGTTACAAAATGAATTGTTAATATTATGAACACTAACATGGTAAAAAATAGCTGGGAGGTAGCATCTTCATCTTCATGGCAAGGAGTCACTTAATACTATCAAATACGGAAATAGGATACACATCACATGCAGTGATTCAAGTTTTTAATGTTTACCCTAGTCTTTTCTCGTAACCTTAAGAAAACTTTTAAAAACAACTCAATAGGGAAGATGGTTATGTTTATTTTTTATTTATTTTTTTTTTTGGTCTTTTTTGAAAGGGTCTCCTTGTAGCCCCAGCTGTCGGGACAGCTCTGTAGACCAGGCCTGGCCTTGACTCACAAAGATCCACCTGCCTCGGCCTCCCAAGCTAGGATTAAAGGCCGTGCGCCACCACGATTTATGTTTAATAGGTACTATAAATTCACTGGTTTCTTTTTTCCTTTTAACTTCATATAAAACTAAAATAAATGCATTGTGCTAAAACAATATATTAGTTCAATTCTACAAGTTCTTCCTTTCTCTCTGTTTACACAAGTGGTGCACATGTGTAGGGTGACAAAAGCCTTATACTAGTTTTGAAAACTTTCAATGGTGGGTGAAAATTTTTCTTCTTTTCTGTTTCGGTAATGTTGCAAACAATCTTCAAAATACAGACCTACAGACCTACTCCATCAACTTTATTACTCACCAAGGTCTGACTTAATGCAGACTATTTGCTGGTACTAGCACTTTAAGTAGTATCATCCTTCTTCATCCTTCTTCTAGAGGAAACATTTTTTAGTGGGGTCAGAGTGCTGAGGAATCAAGCTCAGCACCTTGAATGTGTGACACTCAGATATACCACCACACGCAGTACAGATTTGTCTTTTATATTTAGTTTTGTTTCATTTCTAAGACAGGGTCTCACATATCCCAAATTGTCCTTCGACTCATTTATGTAGCCAGGAATGACCTTGACCTGGGATCTTCCTGACCCACTTCTCAAATACTGGAATTGCCAGCACACAGTACTATGGGTGGAACCCAGAGCCTGTGCTCTACAAGCCAGATCTACAACTGATGGCCCCTACATCTCTAGCGTCCACCATTCTTTATTGATGCACTGAATTGGAGGCACTGGACTGGTTCAATCATCTGTCTCCCAGAACATCTATCTATAGGCAGCCAAGAGAAGTCACTCATTCTGCTAAGTGTCATGTTTATGGATACCCTTGATATTCACAGCCACATAGAATTTGATGGGAACTGGAATTTACCTTTAAGGATGGTGAATGAGAATAGAAAAAAAAATTGAGTGCTTATAAATAAAACCTTATTAAGAGAATATCTTAATTGAGAATATCTTAAAGGTCATTGTCAACTTGTCGATCACCTAATTGAGTACAATGGTAAGAAAATGTCTCGTGTTACTGGAACCCAATATAACAATTACTTCATCCTTTCACTTACAGGAAGTTCACTTTCCTAAGCTAACAATGAAAATGATTACTGTCTTTAAGGAATTCTCCATAAATCTCTCCTCAACCTCTGCCCAATTTTCAAATTCTGATAGACATTATGACTAGATGGTTAAAATACTGATCTTCAGTTTCAAGGAAGCCATTTCTATGTTCCTTCACATTCTCAGAACCTTACGAAATCAGTTCTCAGAAGTTTCTCCTCTGAGCTAGCAATTCCCTTCAACCCTTTTAAGGTTTTATTCATGTGTCCAAATGCCCAACACAGTGGGGTGGCTTCAGCCAGTAAATGAACATTCAGTAAACTCACTTTCCAATTTGCCAACTGAGTGGAAACCCTCAGGGGTCTGTAAGAGCAAGTTTTGTATATGTTATTATTGCCAAGTCTATTTCAGTGCAGGACAGATATTGGAATTGAGAAACAGGGACCAATGCTAAGGATTTCTCTTCAGAGCATTCAAAAATTACAAGCAGGCCTTGAGCTTAAACATTGTTATTTATGTTTGTTAAATGTTTGATATTCTCACGTGAATCAAGAGAATTTGGCCATCCTAAGTTTCTGGGAATAGTTAGGGAGAACATTAAATATTAATTGAAAATTTCTGTCAATGACTTATAGTTCTTTAGTAAACAAAAGCAATTCATATCAGATACCAAAACTCACAAATGGAGAAAGACCCAGGACAGAGGTCACAAAATCCTGGGTCCTAATTTCCCCATAGCCAGTATATGTGCTCTGTTAACCAAATTGCTTTTCTTTCCTGAGTCTAGATTTTTAAATTGGTCCAAATAAGCCAGTAGTGTGCCTTCAACTCTAATATAAATTCTTATCCAATTAAATCAAACCAGAAAACCATAATAAGATGCCTGTGGTGAGCAGTGTTCTAACTCCTGAGCAACCAGATCAGCATCTCTGTCACTGAGCTGCTTGTTGAGAAGGATCCACAAGACGAGAAGGCATTCAACAATCGCCAACATCACAAAAGGAACTGGGGAAGAACACGAAACCCCAAAGACTTAAGCAGCTCAGACCGACTTTGGGTCCATGTTAGAACCAAACAAATCTACAAATAGTCTCCTGTTTGCTGGACATGGTGGTGCAGGCTTTAATCCCATCCCAAGACTTGGGAGGCAGAGGCAGGTGATCACTGTGAGTTCAAGAGGCCAGCCTGGACTACATAGTGATTTCCAGTCCAGCGGTGCTACAGGGAAGACATGTATCAGAAAAAGAAAGAAAAAATTTATATACTATGGTATATATAGATATATATATAATAGTAATATANTATATTCTCCTGCCGGCTTTATTAATAAAGCCACCACCTCAGGGTTGTTGTTTATTTATTCATCTGAAGAGGATGCTGACTGCTTCAGAGTAGGTAATAGACCCTTCCACAGCTAGGGCTCTGCCCTATGCCCTCAGTTGGCAGTGAGGAAAGAGAGGCATGGGCTGAATTCAAGTTGGAACAAACTCTAAAACCACAGAAATGGCTTTTTAAACTTACATATAACAATGAAAAAAGAATAAGCTGTGCATACTGCCGCATACCTGGAACCCCACACACAGGAGGCTAAGGCAGAAGGACCTGGAGTCTGAGGCCAGTCTGGGTTATATAGTAAGACCCTGTCTCAAAGAAACAAAACCAAACAAGGAAAAAAAGTGGACCACTCTACTGCCCCCATAGCCTAACACTACATGTCTCCTTGTATGAACCCACACACATTCTTGTGCGCACACACATACTACATATCCTTGTATGAACCCTTGCACACTCTTGTGCACACACACATACTACATCTCCTTGTATGAACCTATGCACACTCTTGTGTGCACACACACTATGCCTCCTTGTATGAGACCATGCACACTCTTGTGCACACACACATACTACATCTCCTTGTATGAACCCATGCACACTCTTGTGCGCACACACATACTACATCTCCTTGTATGAACCTATGCACACTCTTGTGTGCACACACACTACACCTCCTTGTATGAGACCACACACACTCTTGTGCACACACACATACTACATCTCCTTGAATGAACCCATGCACACTCTGTGTGCACACACATACTACATCTCCTTGTATGAACCCACGCACACTCTTGTCCATATACACATACTACCTCTCCTTGTATGAACCCACGCATACTCTTGTGCACACACATACTACATTTCCTTGTATGAACCCATGCACATTCTTGTGCACACACACATACTACATCTCCTTGTATGAACCCACGCACACTCTTGTGTGCACACACATACTACATCTCCTTGTATGAACCCACACACACTCTTGTGTGCACACACATACTACATCTCCTTGTATGAACCCATGCACACTCTTGTGCGCACACACATACTACATCTCCTTGTATGAACCCACACACACTCTTGTGTGCACACACATACTATATCTCCTTGTATGAACCCATGCACACCCTTGTGCACACACACATACTACATCTCCTTGTATGAACCTAGGCACACTCTTGTGTGCACACACACTACACCTCCTTGTATGAGACCATGCACATTCTAGTGCACACACACATACTACATCTCCTTGTATGAACCCTTGCACACTCTTGTGCACACACATATACTACATCTCCTTGTATGAACCTATGCACACTCACTCACCTCCTTGTATGAGACCACACACACTCTGCACACACACATACTACATCTCCTTGTATGAGCCCATGCACACTCTTGTGCATACACACATACTACATCTCCTTGTATGAACCCACACACACTCTTGTGTGCACACACATACTACATCTCCTTGTATTAACCCACGCACACTCTTGTGCACATACATAATACATCTCCTTGTATGAACTCACGCCTACTCTTGTGCAAACACATCTACACTCCAGTTTGTCCCTCTTGAAGATGTCTATTTACCTGATTTAAATAAAAACAAACCTGAGAATCAAATTTTATTATCTTTCCCAGAAAAAAAAAATTCCATTTTCCTTCCAGGACAACTGCTGCTCCCTTACTCACCACTGTGAGCCGGTCAACTGGAGAGCAGAGCAGATGGAAACAGTGCAGTAAAGTGGCCCTGACCTACACGAGTGACGACAAAACCCTCCTCACCAGTATCTCCACAAGGGAGCACCTGTAAGGCTTGCAGCCTAGTGACAAAGAACTTCCCAGCAGCATTCATGCATATGACTGACAGCAGTCCAGCACTCACTCAACCGCAGACAGGCCCACAGTAGACAAAGAATGAGCTTCATTCAGAAAGAAAACTGCAGTTCTACTCCTGTCCTAAGCTTATGACTTCCAGGGTTCAAAGTACCCGAAGTTCACATAAAATCTGCTCTCAAGACTCCCTAGATAAGATAGCTCAGGTCAAAAAGAGGGAGCACACACAGAGAACCTCAAGGGAGCCTCAGGCTCTTTCCAGTTTAATTTGTTTTTATTTTTTTTTTTCCTTATCTGGCCTTGTTTGAAGAAATATTTGATATTAAGTGAAGAAGTTGACACAAAACAAGTTGTGTTCCAGGATGCTCTTGAGTCACCATCTGTCTCGAGCCTTAAGAGGACAATATAGCACACTACAGGCCCCACAGCACACACTGCAGACCTCACAGCACACTGCAGACCCCACAGCACACACTGCAGACCCCACAGAACACTGCAGACCCCACGGCACACACTGCTGACCCCACGGCACACTGCAGACCCCACAGCACACACTGCAGACCCCACAGCACACACTACAGACCCCACAGAACACTGCAGACCCCACGGCACACACTGCTGACCCCACAGCACACACTGCAGACCCTACGGCACACACTATAGACCCCACGGCACACACTGTAGACCCCACAGCACACACTGCAGACCCCACGGCACACACTGCAGACCCCACCACATACACTGCAGACCCCACAGCACACACTGCAGACCCCACAGCACACACTACAGACCCCACAGAACACTGCAGACCCCACGGCACACACTGCTGACCCCACAGCACACACTGCAGACCCTACGGCACACACTATAGACCCCACGGCACACACTGTAGACCCCACAGCACACACTGCAGACCCCACGGCACACACTGCAGACCCCACCACATACACTGCAGACCCCACAGCACACACTGCAGACCCACAGCACACACTGCAGACCCCACCGCATACACTGCAGACCCCACAGCACACACTGCAGATCCCACAGCATACTGCAGACCCCACAGCGCACACTGCAGACCCTATGGCACACTGCAGACCCCACGGCACACTGTAGACCCCACGGCACACTGCAGACACAACTTCAGACCACTCCGTCTACACTCTCCACCAGAGCACAGGTCCACTGAGATTACCACATGAATTTTTTGAAAAATTCATCATCAAAAATTCATCAACATGTTCCAATCTGATGATGAGGCTTTGCGCTGAGGTTTTATTTGGCTTATTGACTTTTTCATTCCCAGCGTGATTTCGGTTTGCCTTTTCTTCAGCACTTCTATCTCTTTATTGAGTTCTATTTTCATACCCTGAACTGACTTCCTTATTATTTAATTTAGCTCTTTATTTTTGTTCTCTTGTAATATATTCATGTCATCTTTGAGTTTCTGGACAAGTTATAATCATTCTTTTGAATTCTTTGTCTGGAAGTTCTTCTGGGTTATTCTGATTGGAGTCCATTACTACAGGATTGGTAATTTTGTAGGAGACACATGATCTTGATTTAAGCTAGTAAAAAATATTTTTAAAGGAGTTTGAACAGAGGTACCCTGCCTCTCCAAGGTTCAGGGCACTTTATGGAAGGGGGAACAGAAAGAACATAGGAGCTGAGGATGGGGAAGAGTGCTGTGAACGCTGTTTCTGGAAATGACATGGTCGCGGCACACATGGACTCACGGCAGCTACGGGCACCTGCACAGGATCAAGCTAGTGAAAACCTCTATCACGGACGATAGGGCAGGGCATGGCAGACAGGCGTTCAAGACTGGGAAAAGCCGTAAGTTCAGGGAGGGACTCAGGAAAGACAGAATCATGTCCTACTGTGAGACATAAAGGGGTCACCTCATTGTATCTACAATGGGGACTTGAGTGGATTCATGAACTTGGAGCTTTTATCTTTTTCCAGTGTTGGGAATCAAACCCAAGGCCTCATGCATACTAAGTAGATGTTTCACCACTACCTAGACTCTCAGAACAATTTAGAGTTTCTGAGAGCCAGAAAGGATAGGGAAGCACCCTGAAGCAGGGGCTGCACATGCAGAATGTGCTGTGACAGGGCTTCCTGTGGGTGAGGCCCAGGTGTTAGAAGTTGCTAGGGCCCAATATGAATAGGAGGCTGGCATGGTTCAAATTGTAGCTCCGGGAAAGCACGCTAAAGGAACAGTGAGTGGGATGAGGTGCTTATTCTTTGAATCCCCAGACTCTTGGCGCAGATGAATGGCGTCCCCAGCCCATACGTGGCTCTCCGTCATGGAGAACAATGCATCCTGGTACTAGAACTTGAGTTCTACTATCCAGGAAAATATTAGACTAGACTGTTTTCTTTGTGAATCTTATAAAGAAACAGAGAAAATTCACTTGTCCTGTGGGCCTTAGACAAGTCAAATATCAAAGCCAGAGAAGATTTGTTAAGAAGACTAAGTAAATGTCTTAAGCACTAAGTGGAATGGGCACTGAGCTGAATGCTTTGGCAGAGATAGAGCAAGATAGTCTTCACAACAACCTTGGGAAGCAGTTGCTGAGTGGTTCCCAAATAGAGAGAAATCAAGACTTAGAAATGTTAAGTATTTTTCCTATGATCAAAAAGCTAGTGAGTAATAGAGCCAGAGCTCAACCCTACAGTCCATACAGGGCCTGGGCCTATATATAACCCCATTGCTTTATAGCATTACTGCTCAAGTCCAAAGTAAGGGCAACATGTAGACTTTGGCTACCTTGGCATCAAGTGAAATTCTCAAATGGTCAGAAAGCAAGTTCCTGTCCCTAGTTCTCCTACAGAGAAGGACTCTAAGCCAGACATGGGAATGGGGTTCAAGTCCCGCCTAAGCCAGAGCAAGGTCCAGGCTCTCTGCCAATCCAGTGAATTACTTGAACAATCCAGTCACCTTCTTCAATAGGAACCAGGAGACACCCCCATCCTTTAAATACAAAAAGCCTACTGCCCAGAGTCCTCTGGTTTGCACTTTTCCTAAGTGTGTGCAGCTCTCATTGTCCTCCTCCCCAGACCTGTGAGTATCTGTGACTGGAAGGTGGCTCTGTGCCATCTGTCTAGACTCAGGTGTCATGTGTGCAGCCATCCCCATAACCCTAAGACAGGAGTCTTTGCTCCCCTCCCCAGTAGGGGAACAAGAAGACATTAAAGATCTGCCAATCCAGAAAGAACTGGTAATGCCCCATGGACAGAGGGCAGGAGCCATGACAGAATCTGGGGCAGTAACAAAGGGAGAAAGAGAAGACCAAAGGCCCATGGCGGAAAACTCACTCCCTGTGTGTGTGTGTGTGTGTGTGTGTGTGTGTGTGTGTGTGTGTGTACATTAGCTCCATCAACTTGGTAAAGCTGGAATAAAGAAAAACATTCAAATGAGGCAGGAATGAGTAATTGACGATCATAACTGTGATTATAAGGCATAATTACAATTAGCTGCACAGGAGTGTTAATCATGAAAATAATTACATGTCAGCTTTCCTCCTAAAGAAGAGAGAATGTAATTAAGTGGTCCAAAGGGGGGCAAAAAACTCTGAGATAGGTGTGGGGTGAAGGGCTAACATTTGAAGGGATAGGACATGCATGGTGCTTTAAATGAATCAAACAAATTATTTCACGACAAGGGAAGGAAGGAGAGAGAAAGGAAGACTGGGAAAGGAGGGAGGGAGAAAGGGAGGGAGGGAAGGAGGGAAGGAGAAGAGTGAGTTTGAAAGTAGTATTTTAGATTAAAAACCAGAAGGAATGAAATGTAAAACATTTCCTTTGTTTGGATCCCAGTTTGAATAAAAAGCCAAGTTAAAGAAATAGATAATTTTTAGATAATCATTGAAATTAAAATATCAACCTGGCATGATGCCAAGAATTTTTTAGCTTTGTTAGATATGATAATGGCATTGTGGCTTGTATATGAAAATGTTCATAAATTGTAGAGATGCAGGTTAAGGCATATAAGGTAAAGAACAGGACAAATAGGATCTTAGCCAAAACGGAAGAACGAAATTAAAGGGAAGACTGAGGGAAGCAAATGGGACCCGCATGGTAAAGTCTTGAATAGAATATATTTATTTATTCTCTTATGATTGTATTCATGTAAATGGTGTGGCTTGATTATATGGACCCCAACTTCCCTTTCCTGCTCCCGCAAGGAGTCTCCAACCCCCATTCCCCCCTGCTTCATGTCCTCCCTGTTGTTGTTGTTGTTGTTGTTGTTGNAGGTGGCTCTGTGCCATCTGTCTAGACTCAGGTGTCATGTGTGCAGCCATCCCCATAACCCTAAGACAGGAGTCTTTGCTCCCCTCCCCAGTAGGGGAACAAGAAGACATTAAAGATCTGCCAATCCAGAAAGAACTGGTAATGCCCCATGGACAGAGGGCAGGAGCCATGACAGAATCTGGGGCAGTAACAAAGGGAGAAAGAGAAGACCAAAGGCCCATGGCGGAAAGGACGAAACTCACTCCCTGTGTGTGTGTGGTGTGTGTGTGTGTACGTGCTGCTTGTGTGTACATTAGCTCCATCAACTTGGTAAGCTGTGGAATAAAGAAAAACATTCAATGAGGCAGGAGGAATGAGTAATTGACGATCCTAACTGTGATTATAAGGCATAATTACAATTAGCTGCACAGGAGTGTTAATCATGAAAATAATTACATGTCAGCTTTCCTCCTAAAGAAGAGAGAATGTAATTAAGTGGTCCAAAGGGGGGCAAAAAACTCTGAGATAGGTGTGGGGTGAAGGGCTAACATTTGAAGGGATAGGACATGCATGGTGCTTTAAATGAATCAAACAAATTATTTCACGACAAGGGAAGGAAGGGAGAGGAAAGGAAGACTGGGACAGGAAGGGAGGGAAGAAGGAGTGGAGTGAAGGAGGGAGGGGTGGGGAGGGAGGGAGGGAGTGAGGAGGAGGGAGGGAGGGGGGAGGCTGGAAAAAAAGTAAATTGGCTTGAGATTTTTCTTCCAAACTCAAATTCAGACTATGAGAGAGAACAATGTCAAGATTAACAGCAAGACAACTGGTGTTTTTATTTTTAATTTGCTAATTACCAGCTCTGTGGCATGAGTTATCTAAACCTTTCTCTAACCCTCAGTTTCTTCAATTATACCCATGCCTAAATTTTTTTGAAGAAAACTTGCATTGGTTGTGTCTTCTGTTATGTCTTAGATATAGTAAGGCAATAAAAGTCTGTCTTTGTTGTACTGGGGGAATGAAAAGGGGGCAGATAAGAGTGAGCGAGTCCTGGCTGGCCGGAATGCTTCAACACCGGCTGCCAGTGTAGATTCAGATGCACTGCCTGCTTGGCCTTGCCTCTCATTTCTGGGTTGGCTCTTTTAATCTCCTCCTGTACCCCTGTTAGAGATGAGAGTAGGGTTCCTGCCTTCAAATGGACACATTGACCCCTGAGTCTGGACACCTGGGACACAGATGCAGCCCTGGAAAGGAGGACATTGCCATGCAGGGCCACACTGTCACTGTAGAGCAGAAGTTTCTTCTCTTTTCCAAAAGAGGACTAACTCAAATTTTCCTGATGGCTGAGGACTGAGCCATCAGCTTGGATGTGGGACTTTGTCTCAGCTCCCTGGGGCTGTGACTAACACCAGTCAAGCAAGAGCCGCCCACCTGCTGTCTCGGTGGATTCCTGTCTGAGATGTAGCATTCCAATGGCTCCCCATCCTGTTTATTCACCTTTCCATTTGGTCATTTATGTTCTTATCTGTGATCGAGGATAACACACAAGCATACCATCATTATATATTATTATATAATATATATATATATAATTATATATATCATTATATTATACTATATATTATATATAAGATATATTTTATATATATACTCTTTCTTAAAAAGAATTTAATTCTTTGTGATATCCATAAACATTGCTATTCTATATTTCTATCCAGGAAGGCAATTTTCTCCTATTAGCAGTTTTTTTCTTGTTTCATTTTGTTCTGTGTTATGTAAACAACAACTTGAATGCTACTGCATAAAATGGCTACAAATATACAGAGTAACCAAGCAGAATACACAGATATTTTGCTTTACAACTTGCACCTAAAATACCAGTTATACATAGTTGTCATGGAAATTTGGGGCTATCAGCCAATATGTATACTCTTTCAGTTTACAAGATGAGTACCAGTATATGTATCATAGATTAATATGAGAATCTTTTACTACTTTAACTGAGCCTTGAAGCTGAGAGATACCAAATTCTCAAGTAAATATTATTACAGATTTCAAAGAAAGTTGATACACTTCTTGTATCAATGAAGTTTTTCCCCCTTCTCTGTCAAGCAGTGCCCTGCCACTCTAAGCCCAGACCTCTAGACCTATGTGACTTGCTTTTCTGAGTGAAATATTAATTGCAAAGTTGCCACCGGTGTGATGCATGCAAAGGCTTAAAGAACACTTGCAGACATGCACTTGCGTGTACTTTTGAGCCTCTGTCATTGCTGCAAGAACACCTCCAAGCAAGCCTTCTGGAGGAAGAAAAACACATAAGGCCATCATCCTAACAAATCCATCCCTGCATCAGGAAAGGATGAGTTCACCCCAGACATGTGAACAAACTCAGAGCAGTACAACCCGAGTCACTCATCAGAAGCACACAGTGATGAAGTAAGCCCATTGGAGATTATGGGGGCTTTGAGCCGGCGTATTACACAAAATTATTTTGACAAGGAGTACCTGAAGGTTTTACAATAATCAGTTAGATAAGTCCTAAGTCCACCATCCAGACCTAGGGAATGTAAACGGAGGAAAAGAAGAGCTTCAAGACTGTGTTATCTCTGGAGAGAGTTGGACTACATACCCGACTCATCAACAAAGGAAGAATTTTCTGGCTGGGGCTGGGGGAGGTTTCAGAAATCTGAAGCATAAGTTAGAATTTTTTTTTTTAGAATTTCTTAGTAGTTATTTGGAGGCAGCGAACATACTATTTTCCTAACGCAACCTGGGTTTATGATTTGATAATTTTTATATAAGAATGAACAGAAAATTCAAGGGAGTACCTGAGTCTTCATCTAGTCATAGGGAAACTAGCTGCAGTGAATACGCTAAAAGACATAAGAGAGGCCAGGTGTGCATGCTGGTACACCCCTTTAATCCCAGCACTTAAGAAGCAGAGGCAGGTGGATGTCTGTGAGATAAAGTCCAGCCTGGTCTACATAGCAAGTTTTAGGTCAGCTGGGCCTACAGAAAGAGCCTATCTCAAGAAGGAGAAAGTAAATATTATTACAGTAAATATTATTATTAAATATTAAAATAATATTTACTTTCTTCTTCGAGAAGAAGAAAGAAGAAAGAAGAAAGAAGAAGAAGAAGAAGAAGAAGAAGAAGAAGAAGAAGAAGAAGAAGAAGAAGAAGAGGAGGAGGAGGAGGAGGGAAAGGAAGGAAGGAAGGAAGGAAGGAAGGAAGGAAGGAAGGAAGGAAGGAAGGAAAGAAGGGAGGGAGGGAGGAAGGAAGGAAGGAAAGAAGGAAGGGAGGGAGGAAGGAAGGAAGGAAGGAAGGAAGGAAGGAAGGAAGGAAGGAAGGAAGGAAGGAAGGAAATAGGAGATTGGTTGGCATGGCAGGGCACACCTACAGTCCTAGCACCACAGAAGGCTGAGAAAAGGATCTAAGGATCCATGAGTTCAAGGTGAGGTTGGGAAATATAGTGAATAAGACTCTTTCTTTATTTATATATATTTTTTTAATTTTATTTATTTCTGTATGTGTATGAATGTACTGTCTGCATGTAAGTCTGTGCACCCGTGTCGTGCAATGCCGCGGAGGTCAGAAGAGGGTCTTGGATTCCCCTGGAACTGGAGTTCTCCTGGAATTGGAGTTACAGACGGTTCTCAGCCGACATGTGGGTGCTGGGGATCGAACCCGGGTCCTCTGCAAGAGCAATCAGTGCTCTTAACCGCTAGGCTATCTCTCCAGCCCCAAGACTCTGTCTTTCAAAAACAAAGTATCTGGATGAGGTAGCTAAGGCTCGCAATCCCAGCACATGGGAGACTGAGGAGGGAGAACTGCCACCCAGGTTAACAGAGCGAAAGCATTTCTCTTTCTGATTCATTCACATTAATCTCACTCGTTGTAACGACCAGATAAATACACAAACACAGGACCACAGGTTGCCCCAAGATCATGCCTCAGACTGCATTTCTTACAGACCTCATTATTCTCACACTTAGAATCCCGCCCAGCCCGCAGCCTAGTCAAGCACCTGGCAACAGCAGCCCTCACAGCCAGTACCAATGGCAAAGACAAAATACAAGGTTAAGAACCACCCACTGTTGAAGTCCTGTCAGCCCCTCAGAATGCCAAACAGTACGTGGGCTTCACCCCGGCAGTTGCTGTTAAGGCCACGTCTCCTCCGCATGGCCGCTCCAGGCCTTCCTTTGGTCAGTGGCTTCATTGGATTCTCTCCTCTACCCTGCTCCTTTAAGCAGTAGCCTTGCAGCAAGGTCAGCCAGAGGGGTCCAAAGTCATCAGTCAGCCAGACGTCCTCTCTTGCCAATCTCAGGATCCCAGGGGGCAAGCCATCATCAATCATAGAAGTGTCCTCGTCTAAGAACCAGGATGACAAGGTTCGACGATTTATCTCACATGAAATGGGCTGGGTTATCTGAATAGGCTGGAGGAAAGTCATTCGTTAATTCTCAAGATAGCTCTTGGTTCTTGGGGTTTCCCACTGTACCCACATAACTGACAGGCCATGCCTGCCTCCTTTCCAGCGGCCAATGGCTTGTCCAGGATTCAGCTTGGGAGTCCTCTGACCACTAATGCTCAAACAAGGCAGGAGACTACCCTCTATCCAGGGAGAATGAAAGGACCACTTAACCTTTAGTGTCTGTGGTTAACCCACAAGTTCTTTATATAATACTAATCCCAGACAACCTTACCATCTTTTAAAGTATTTTATTAATTATTTTTATTTTTTATGTGTATGAGTGTGTTGCCTGCATGTAGATAGGTGCATCCACGTTGTGCACTGCCCACAGAAGTCAGAAGAAGGTGTCAGATCCCCTAGAACTGGAGTTACAGAAGGTTGTTAGCTGACACATGGGTGCTGGGAACCAAACCTGAGTTCTCTGCAAGAGCAGCCAGTGCTCTTAACTGCTGAGCCATCTCTCCAGCCCTCAACCATCTTTGTAATATCCTGTGAAAACTGGATACCAAAATTACAAGCCATAAAATAAAAAATTATAAATTCACCCTTAAAACAAACGACCCCCACAAAAAAAAAAAAAAAAAAAAAAACCTAAGAAGAGGACAGGTGGCAGGTGGTACATACTTTTAACTCCAGAACTCAAGAGATAGGTGGATCTCTCTGAGTTTGAGGCCAACCTGGTCTACATAGTGAGTTTCAGACCAGCCTGTGCTATATAAAATCAAAATTTTTAAAAGAAAAAAAATACTAGGAAGAGAATCACAAAACAACACATAGTGGGAGACCATATTTGCAAACAACATATTCAGTGAAGGTCTTAAAACATAAATAAAATATATAAGCAACTCTCAAAGTCAACATTTTAAGAAAAACAAAATCCAATTACCAAATGGGCAGAATGCATGAACAGACACTTCACTGCAGAGGACACACAAATGGCAAATCAGCACAGGAAAGCCCATTGGAATACAGCAGACACTCGGGAAATACAAGCATCACTGCACGTCTATCAGAAAAACCATTGTGAACAACGGTGACAAACACAAAAGCTGATGAAGACAGAGAGGACCTGGATCACATGCTGCTGGGGAAACATGAACCCACCGCCACGCTGGAAAACAGTCTGGGCAGTTACAGATAAAAATAGACAGGCACTTATTGTAGGACACATAGTGTCCATTATCCCAAAGAGATGAAAATGTATGGACTGGGAGGGAGGGAGGGAGGGAGGGAGGGAGGGAGGGAGGGAGGGAGGGAGAGACCTATACATGAATCTCTTAGTGATGTTAGTAATAGCTAGAACCTGGGAAAATGTCTGACATGTGATTAAGCAGTAATATATCCACATCATGGAATTCTACTAGAAATAGTAGCATAGAATTACTAATGCATACAACAGCTTGATGCATCTCCAGGGCACTATACTGAGTGAAAAAAGCCAGTCCCCAAAGGCAAAATACTAAAAGGCTGTGTTGTGTAAGTTTTTTTCTTAATTAATTAATTAATTAATTAATTAGTCCTATTTTTGAGATAGGGTCTCCCTGTAGTCCCAGCTGACCTGGAACTCACTATGTAGACCAGGGTATCCTTGAACTCATAGAGATCTCCTACCTCTGCCTCCCAAGTACTAGAATTAATTTTTCATTTTTTGTTTTATGTGTATGAGTGTTTTACCCACATGTTCCACCATATATGTGCAATGCCTGTGGAGACCAGAAGACAGTGTTGGATCCTCTGGAACTGGAAGTAAGGACAGTTGTTAGCCACCATGTGGGTGCTGGGAACTGAACCTGGGTCCTCTGCAAGAGCAGCCAATGCTATGGACTTCTGCACCATTTCTACAGCCCCAGCATTGTATACCATTCTTACAGTGGCAATATTACAGTGCTAGAAATCAGAAAACAGGTCGGCAAGGTTTATATGAATGAGGAATTGCAGGGAGAGTCTTCTGGTGATGAAAAAATCATTTCAGTTTGGAGATTCTGAAGAGTTGTTTCAGGTATTTTGTTTGTTTGGTTGGTTGGTTTTTGCTTTCTGACACAGGATCTCATTCTGTAGCACAGGCTAGCCTAGAAATTCCATAGCCCAGGCTCATCTCACACAACAATCCTCCTTTCTTGGCTTCCTGCATATGTGGATTACAGATGTGGACCACCACACCAAACTTAAAATTCTATATCATAACTGTGCGATTCATTACACAAATATACACATGAAACAAAGCTGCATATAGCCATACATACAAAATCAGTGGGATTTTAATTCTCTCCATGGATTATACCAACGTCACCATCATGGTTGCAATATTGCACAATAGCTAGACAATATGTTACTGTTAGGGCCAGGCATGTTGGTGCACATCTTTAATCCCAGCATTCGGAAGGCAGAAGAAGGTAGCCTGTGCTATCCTGAGTCCAAGGAACATAATGAGTTCCAGGACAGCTGGGGCTACAGGGAGACCCTGTCTCAGAAAAAAAAAAGACCAAAAAAATACATATATATGTATTTTACATATATATTTATTTACATGTATGTTACTGTTAAGGAAAATGGGTCTTTCTAAAGATTTTATTTTTTCTTCATTTTCCTTATTACTGCTTGCCATAAATAATGATTTAACAAAAGAAAATTTTCCTTAAAGTTTTAAATTCTTAGAGCTGAAGAGATAGCTCAGCAGTTAATAGCACTGGCTACTATTGCAGAGAACCGGGGTTTGGTTTCCAGCACCCAAAGGGAGCTAACAACCATCCTTAACTCCAGTTCCAGGGAATGTGATGCCCTCTTCTGGGCTCTTCAGGAACTGCATGACATGATTGCCTTACATACATGCAGGCAAAACACTGATACACATAAAAATAATTTTTTTAATTTTAAATTCTTGGTGTTGAGTGTATAACTCAGCAATAGAGAGATTATCTATCTAACATGCACAAGACCCTCTGTTTCATCCCAGCATTGCAAAAAGAGAAATAAATAAGAAACAAAGGAAAAAAAGGAAGAAAGAAATCCTAATTCACATTTCAAAAAGAGAATTACATTTCTAATCACCTTTGTTTCATTAATAGACTACTATTTGAATTCTAGTGCTTTTCCTTATAACTGAGCTTTATTGTTGGTATATATTTGCATACATTCCATGGAGAAAAGGCTATTTATATTTCAGGCTGCACTTTTTCCTTCCCGGGTATCTGAGCAGCGAGCAGCCTTGTCCTATAAGAAGGCATGGAAAAGTTCTTTGTGCTGAGTCACAGGTACTGAAGTCACCGTCTACATGAATGTAAGTTCTGCTCAGAGCAGTGCTTCTCCTGGCAGCCATCATCAAAAAAGAAGCAGGAATCCTAAACACGGGGTGATTTGCAGGAGGCTGGCTCTAGCTTAACTACGCAGGTGCATACTGAAGTTCCACCACACTCCAGCTTGGTGATTGTGGGCAGGTTTGTTGATGTCTCTGCGCTTCAGTGCCATCCTCCGTAAAACAAAAACCCCTTCTCTCATCCCGTATGTTTTCCATAGGCCTGAAAGGATGTGGCTGTGAAAATTCGTCCAGAGCACACCCCATAGTACATGCGCTGAGAACACTGGTTCCACACTGGGTGTCTCTGCTGACTGCAGTTGTATGAAAAAGAAGGCTGAGCATGGGCCAGGGAAGCAAGCTAGAAAGCAGCATTCCCCTATGGCCTGTGCTTCAGCTCCTGCCTCCAGGTTCCTGCCCTGACTTCTCCAGTGATGAACTATGACCTGGGAGACAGAAGACAAAATAAACCCTTTCCTCCCCGCAATGTTTTTAGTCACTGTTTTTATCACAGTAACAGAAAGTAAGACAGCTTGTGAGGGGCATTTCATATTTAGACTATAACAAGTGATGAGAGAGGCAGACTCTTGAACAGTATGAACAGCATAATATTGTACAGAACAGGAAAGCAACGGGGAAACTGAACACCCGGTTCAATTCTCAGCTTCTCACATCCTTCCATGGATTCTGGGCCAGGTCATTCCACTCCTGGGACGGTTTCATCTTCAAAAATGAGAGGGCTTACTATGGAAAGCAGTGTGGAGAACCCTTGGAAGACTTGGAATGAACTTGCCACCAGACCCAGCCATACCACCCTAGGCATGTACCCTCAAGACTCACCCCACCGCAGAGATACATGCACGGCCATGTTTATTTCAGCTCTCTTCACAATAGCAAGGAGCTGGAACCAACCCAAATGCCCCTCAACTGATGAGTGGATAGAGAAAATGTAGTACATCTACACAATGTAGTTCTATGCAGCAGTAAAGAAAGACATCATGAGCTTTGCAGGAAAATGGCTGGAGCTAGAGGACATCATGCTGAGTAAAGTAACACAGTCCCAGAAAAACCAACGAAGAATGGTATCCCTCATCTGTGGATGCTAGTGCCAATTACCTAGTTGTAAGTATTTCTTGTGCACAGCCCCTTGACCTTTTGTCCAAAGCAGTTGGGAGTGATGCATATTGGAAACAACAACAACAACAACAGGAAGGACTGCATCAAAGAACTGACTGACACAGTGAACTTCTGCTCAAAACAGTCAACTTCCACATGGAGAATATTGAGAAAGACTGAGAAAGACTGAGAAAGACATGAAAAGCATGTTTGGCAGAATGCATGAGCTCTGGTGGGGTGGGGGGATGGAGGGGGACACGGGTCTAGATTTGATAAGAAAATAAATTAATTAATTAAAAATTTAAAAAATGAGAGGGCTTGATTTGGTCAGTAGTGTTCTTTTTCTGTAATGAGCCAGAGAATGAATCAACTTTCCCGACTGTTGCAACTTCTCAACTCTACCAAGAGCAGGAAAACAGCCATAGACAAAATCATGTCCTAATAAAACTTTATTTATAAAAAAAAAGCAAGCCAAACATGGCCTGCCATTTGTAGTTCATAGATTCCTAAACTACATTAATAGCTCCCAGTGATTTCTACACAAGAATCCTCTTTATTGCCTATCCCCTTACAGTTGCCATACTTTAAAAAAATATTATCGCTGGGCGTGGTGGCACATGCCTTTAATCCCAGTACTTGGGAAACAGAGGCAGGCAGATCTCTATGAGTTCAAGGCCAGCCTGATCTACATAGCATGTCCCAGGTCAGCTGGGACTACAAGGAGACCCTGTCTCAAAAAGACCAAAAAAAAATTATTATCAAATCTATTACATTGAGTATGAATTGAATTAGTACTCTGGTTTAATTATAAATATGCTACACAATATGTTTCTATAATAAGCTCTGATTGTCAGACTTCAGGTATAAATGCTCTAGTTATATTATATGTGTACATAATAAGCTTTGATTGGCATATGTATGTATGTATACTCACATGCGACTAGACAGTTCCAATTGGCAGGTTTTTTAAAATAACTAGTGTTAACATATTAAGTTAATATATTTCCAACCAGAATAATAAAACCTGACATTTTAGTCAAGCAATTTACCTTAATATGAATAAATATAGACATGTATTCTCAAAATACAAAAAGCTATTCACGGTCTCTCAACAAGAACTTCAAGATATCCTAACCAATCTGAGACACCCTCTCATCTTCTATAATGTCAAAATGGTCTGTGACTGGTTGGGTGATGCTGAATAAGTCTCGTCTAATTTCTTGGCCACTGTTTTTACATCATGAGGAGGAGATGGCTGGATGGTTTTGACACCCCTACCAAGTCCTGTCATTTTATGATTCTAAGACCCAGTTCCTTCTAGTGTGTTTGCTTCCCACAGTACAGGAAGCATAAAAACTCTCATAACCCGGGTCTCTTCTTAAGGATGCTTCAGCATGATCCTTGTGACTTGTTAGGTGTCACCCCTCAGGCTTCAGCTCCTTACAGGGAGTGAGATGTTTGGGCTCAAGTATGGTTTCTTTGAATCCCTCCAATTATACCACAAAAATCTGTCTAGCCCACTGGAGTTTCAGCCTCAAAGCATTTTCTGATCATACCCCTGAGTGAGCTCAAATCCAAGTTCAGTCAGAAAGCACAGACTTTTTATAAGAGTGCAGACTGCCTTCAGCCCAGGGGGGTCACAGAAACATGTTAACTCCACCATATTAAACAAAAAAAGTGCAGTCCCATATCCCCTGCTCTCCCATTTCCCTTCTCACCCTCCTGATTAGGAGAGCCCAGCACACGACTGTGCTCCACGATCAGGGAAGGAATCCCAGGGACACAAAGGAAGGCCTGAAGCAGTCCACATTTTTGCTTTGCAGGGGATCTGGCCCCCATGTGCCACCAACAGCTGTCTGATAGGCAAGCAGCACAACTCTGTGCATGAGAGACATGTACTGCAGTGGGAAAATACTCAACCACACTTCATTCTTACTATAAGAATTTAAGGAAAATTGAGCTATACATCAAATACCACCATCCCATAGACATTCCCATAGTCCTACTGAGCACGAGATGCTGCACATTCCCTCTCTCACTTGTTTAGTGGCCTTGTTCCTCCTGCTTATCATGTTCATCTCTGGATACTTCTAATGAGGATTAGGAAACTTCTTTTATAAAGAGCCGCAGTATGGATATTCTATGCTTTGTGGGAGACCTGATGTGTCAGCTCTACCTTGATAGTAAGCAGTCACAGACTATATGAAATGAATGGGTGTGGCCATGTTCCAATAAAACTTTATTAACCAAAACAGGTGGTAGGCTATAGCTTGTGGCCACCTGCTCTATAATCATACTTAACACTATTTTTCTGCATAAAAAGCCTATAATGTAGGTAGTTTTATTTCTCTACTTGACATAAAGTCATTATGCTCCATAAAGCATGAAGACATTAAGCATTGGCCCAGATCCCACATGCAGTGAGGGCCAGGGCTGTGACATGCACAAGGCTGTCTACTGCCCAAGCTACAGCCATGTTCTGTAGTCATTTCACTGATCAGAGACTCAGTATTGACTTTTAGTCTCACAGGAGGATGCAGCCACAAGGTAGGCCAGCCATTCTACTGTCCCACACAAAACTGTACCTGCCTGTCTCAGCCAGACATAGAACAGCTGCTTACAAGTGTCAGCTCAAAAGGAAACTCCCTTTGACAATAAAAGCCAATTGATGGTCTTCACCTCTGTAGCCAACAGCTTCGTGACTAGTGTCCTCTCCTTCTGTGACCCAGGTTAGTAAACAAGTAAGACAAGAAACCATAGCCTGACAGGTCTTAAAGCTCTGTGCCTCATATCTGAGCTTTGCTTTTCCATCTCCATCGCCGGTTTAGTTCATTTGACAGTAATCATTTTCTACATCATTGACATGGCCACTTACTGAAAACATTTTGTACTGATTTATCTTGAAAGGCTCAGAACTTACTGAGTCCCAAAGGTGCCATTTTGTACAAAGTCCTACTCTGTGGCAACCATGTCAGACTTATTTCCTTGGACATCAGCAGCCATTGGCCACGCCTGGACTGCTGTATGATGTGTGCCTCCTGAGACATCCTTTGAAGATGCCTGGTTTGGAACAGACTCCCAGGCTTGCTGCTACCTACCAAGGCCACTTCCATAGCACCTTTGAGAGCACTGACTCCTAGTGTCACTCTGAAGAACTTCCAAGGCTCCAGCATCTCTTCCCCCTGGGCTACATTTATAACATGAACACTGTGAGGTTTTAATTAGCTCTGTGAAATGTTCATTTAAAGTCAAATCTCCAAAAGAAACTGGCCCCATCAGCTAAAGTAATCTGATGTCCTGATTTACAGCAGGACTGCAGTCAGACAACAGCACCAGCCTGCATTCTGTAAATCCTGCTAAGCTGCTGTTGGGAAGGTGGCTTTCAGTAAGGGAAACACAGAGAGTGCTAGAAAGAGACAGACAGACAGACAGACAATCTTTATGTATTACTTGAAAGCAATATAGAAATGTTTTCAGACAAAACAGAGAAGGGGTATGTTAATATCTATTCCTTGAGGAGACTGAAAGAAGACTAAAATTCTCCTTTTCTATATATTCATGCACTATTACATAATCTGCATCAATTAAGCTCCTTCTGCATACTGACACCACACTATGAGATTAATGAGCACAATCCCTACCTTAAAGGATTACCATTACTTCTGAGGGGAAAAAAAGCCACTCCAACAAATAACCATGGCATAAAGTAGACTAGAAGTACTAGAATAAAGACACAAAAGTGCAGAAAAATAATAGGGTAGTTTTGCTTTGTTTTTTTCAAGGGCCGCAAATTTTAAAAATTTTCCAAGGCATTCAGTGAGGGCAAGGGCTAATTGGCAATCTTCAGAGCTTCGTAGCAACAGATGAAACGAAAACTGGATTTCTCATTCCCCAAAATAAAACACACTGAATTATGGTCATATATATTTTCAGTACTCCTAGAAATGATCTAAGAATTTCTTCTGCATTTATGACCTGAAACTCTATAATAACAGGTTAAAGTCTGGAGAAGAGACCAAAATAAAGACTCTTCTCTGTCATCTTTCATCTCTACCATATCCTCCAAGTTCATTAAAGGCCCCATCTCTTGGTTTCTGAAATAGAAAGACTTTTGCTGATGGACCAACCTGAAACAGCCTTCAGAAAACACTTAAAGGATTTACTTCTCACATCCATTCATTCCACACATGTGCATTAAGCACTTACTGTGTGCTTTCCACTGTGCAAGACTCTCAGATAAAGAGATAAATGGGATATAGTCCTGTGGCTTAATGCAGGGAAGCGAAGAAGGACATTTGAAAGTGAAAATTTTCCCTAACAATTTTATATTCTTCTTATTATAGGAGCCTTCAAATAAGCAGAAGACAGA
Organism: Rhizomys pruinosus; assembly: GCA_009823505.1. Taxonomy (NCBI): domain Eukaryota; kingdom Metazoa; phylum Chordata; class Mammalia; order Rodentia; family Spalacidae; genus Rhizomys; species Rhizomys pruinosus. The sequence continues at coordinate 640,125 of VZQC01015136.1, forward strand.
GATCAGAAAAGCCTCCATTACTTTGCACAGAGTCAAATAGTCTATGCGTGAGTCTTGGTTTCCTATTGGTCTCTTCTTTCTAGCCTCATTTTTAATCCATCATCCATTCTTCCATTGGCTTAATACTTCTAAAATTAACTACGTTAATCCTCTGCTCCAAGACTGGGTATCAAGTGAGGTCTAAAGCCAAGCATGGTGGCAATGCCTTTCAGCCCAGCACTTGGAAAGCAGAGGCAGGTGAATCTCTGTGAATTCAAGGCCAGCCTGGTCTACATAGTAGGTCGAGGCCATCCAGGGCCTTGAACTCTCGGTCCTCCCCCCTCTGCCTCTAGGGTTATTGGAATGCACTACCATGCCTGACTTCCTCTCTAATATCCCTCAAAAAATAGTGAGGATCCTGACTGTCTTTTATTTCCTGATATTTCTTATGACTAGAACTGTCTGTCACCTAATAGATATTAATGAATAAATAAACAAGGATACAGCAGCCACTTAAGCTAAAGTTTGGAGTACTTGAGTGTCATGCGAAGAAGTCTTGACCACTTGACTTTTTTCTTTCTTTTTAAAAAGATTTATTTTTATTTTTATTATGTATATATGTGTGTATCTACAGGTGGGTATGTGCATGCAAGCACAGGTGCCCTTGGAGGTCAGAGGAGAGTATGGAACACCTGGAACTGGGGTTTTAGGTGATGTGAGCTGCCATGTGGGTGCTGGAAGTTAAACCTGGATCCTCTGTGAGAGCTGCAAGTACTCTTGACTTCTGCTCATCTCTCCAGCTTCCCCCATTCTTTTTTTCTGAAAAGTGGTCTCACTATATAGCTCTGGCCAGCCTGGAACTTGCTACGTATACCCCGCTCCCATTTGTATAGAACACTAGTTAAGGAGTCCCCAGCACCATGCCTGCTGTACCTTGGAATTTTCAGAGTAGACATAGCCATAATGGTTCAGTATAAGGAAATAAAGATCAAATGTGGTTCTCCAGCAGGGGCTGTGTTCTGTACAAATGCCCTTACCCAACACTGGCAACTTACTGGCCTTTACTGAAATTAGGAAGAAATGTGGGCTGAGTTGCTTCTCCATGGGCAGTGCTGTCCAGAGTTGTCGGGATAATGGTAATTTATGTTTACCTCCGCACCTGTCTCTTCCTTACTTTAGTCAACTGCTAACACAGCTTCTCTCCAGGGGAAGGGGAGGGAGGGGCTGAAATGAGAGGAAGGAAACTGCTCTTGTTCACAACAACTAAGCTAAATTGCATTTGCCCTCTTTTGCATAGAGCAATAAAGTGTTCTAGAAAATGCAGCATAGATTTTTAATTTTCTCCTTGTCACTGGGTGCTGTAATCACATAATTAACCAAGTGCTAGAGATAGTCATTTATAGCAAATGGGCAAAACAATCAGAGAGGTTAAGTCACCCAGAGACCAAGCAGGCTCTGTTTGCTTCTCAAAAAGCTGTATGTGGATGACATACAAGGCTATGCCATGGCTATTTGGGACCTGACACCTAAAGAAACCATTCCAATAATAAGGGTTGTCAAGATGGTCTTTTAAGACACTGAAGTCTATGTGCACAGTGGTTTTGTTTCAAAGGCCTGATGTGAATGTAATAGGGTTAAGGACCCTTGGCCAGCAGCTCTGCCCATGAATCCGCACTCCTCACCCCACGGGCACCACTGACTTCTAAGTGTCTTTGCTTGATCCCCCCTGCCCATATGCCCTTCCTGCTGGACTCTGGTACCCCTTTAAAAATAACCCAGGTGTTTTCTCTGCACAGGCTTCCTGATGCTTAGACATCTCATTTGTTTAAGAAATAACACACATGCATGTACACCCGCTACACATGCTACCCCAACCCCACTAATACCACCAGATGATTGTAGGCAGAAACTAATGGAACCTTGTGAGACCCACAGAGGTTATCTTTCCTATCTCTTCAGATAGAGAAGCCCCTTCACACATCCCCATCGCTGTAGCCATTGCAAAGATAGTGGAAATGCCCAGTTCTTACAATCTACATGTGATAACAGCTGCTCTGCCAGGCTAGACATGACACCATCTTGAAGGAGAGCAACAATGATGAACTGCACGAGGCTTGCAACAGGTCAGGCTTGTTAACATTCCCTGATGGTTAGAGGGGTGAAGGGTCAGTGGACTTAGGAGGCTTCAAGAGGTTCTCACCAGGCTTCTCCCCTTCTTGAGATTCCACTCAATACTGTGGAGTGGGTAAACGACTGACTGGAATGGGACTTCTCAGGGCTGTAGCTGCCCATGTGTCATCCACAGGACTTCCCTGGGGTATAGATACTTATGAGTTGCCCATGCTATAAGTAGCCGCAATAAACCCACTGGCTTCGCCACATTGGACATGGATGGAGTGTTCTTTGGTCATTGGCACCCCCTCCATCTGGGGTGAACAATATCTCTCTGCATATATCCAGCAAAGTTCCTACAATGCCAACGATGGGAACCAGCAAGTAGTTTGAAGAGGTGTCTTGATTGACACCTGCCACGTTCTCTGCCCACTATCAGTCGGAATTTGGTCAGCCACAGAAGCCTGAAATTCTAGTTTATTCAGGGAGCTTTGCCATCTCTGTGCATATTCCATTTTAAGATGCAACATCCTTGGGAAAGGCATCATGTGACTTGCTGTTTCCCAACTTCATACCAATCACAATAGGAATTATCAAATTTTAACTTTTTCCCCTTAAAAGGTAAGTCCTAGCCAACAGAGAAGACTTTTCCCTGAGCAAGGAGGGAATTAGTCAACAGAGAGGGAGCTGGCAAGGAGCAGGTGTTAGGCAACACACTAAATAAGTACTTAGAGAGCAAACACTCCAGAACAGGGATTATTCATTTTTCAACTACAGCTTTGTAAAATAAGTACCATCAGCAATAGTGTTGGCATTTTATAGATGACAAAGAAAGGTTAAGCAATTTGCCCAAAGCCCAAGTGGAGTTTCTAGAATTCAACCGTGGACCTGTCTGCCGCAAAACCGACGTCATTCTCGTATAGAAGAATGAGCAGTGCGGAACTGTTTTCCTTTTTCAGCCTCCTCTCCACAGCCTTCGTGCTGTTTCCTCCTCTCCATCAAAACCAGCTCAAAGAGGAGTCTAATTATGTGTCATTTACACCTTAGAGATGAGACTGCAGACAGCTCAGTGAGAAAACACAAACCCATTAACTTAAAATCACATGAATTATGGTGAGAGATTCTTAAGTCTAAAATTTCATACACTGAAGGGGGTGGGAGGTGTAAGGTCCTGTGTGTGCCTGTGGGGTGTTTCGGGGAGCAGAGGTGGGGACAAAGGAGCTTCTAGGAGACAAAAGTTTCCACTTCCACAGCAGCCAGTCTGAGACCCTCCATGACAAAATTTAGATCCTTAGACCAATAAGTGAAAGAGTTAGAGGGGCATCCAGTCATCTTTTTCAACTTTCTCAACCCAAAAGTCCCTCCTGACAAACACATAATTACACAACCTTAAAAAAAAATAGGAATTCGGGGTCTGGTCAAGTGTTCCTGCCAACCAATGATGTTAGTTGAGTCCAAGTCTTCCAAGTAGAAAATTTTGGGCCACATGCATTTCCACAGGGGTGATGGGGGCCATGGGAATTTTCAAGGCAGAGGAGATATAATTTGGTGATATAGAGGTGGAAGAGTATAATGGAACAGGAAGAGTTAATTGGGGTGGGGGATGAGAAGGCAGCATAGAGAGAATATGGGAAGAGATAGATAACACAAAAGGCTTTTTGAAGAGGTTATATGGGCCAGGCATGGTAGCATATGCCTTTAATTCCAGCACTCAAGAGGCAGAGGCAGGCAGATATCTGTAAGTTCAAGACCAGTCTAGTCTACATAGTGAGATTTAGGTCAATCAGGGTTACATAGTGAGACCCTGTCTCAAAAAAACAAAATCTTATGGAAACCTACTACTGTAGATATTTTCTAAAAAATATACATACACATATATAAAAAGAGTTTAAAGCCAGGTGTGGTGGTGCACGCCTTTAATCCTAGCACTTGGGAGGCAGAAGCAGGCAGATCTTTGTGAGTCCAAGGCCAGCCTGGTCTACAGAGTGAGTTCCAGGATAGCTGGGGCTATAGGGAAACCCTGTCTCAAAAAGACCAAAAAAAAAGAGTTTAAATGAAGCTATGGTATAATGGGGGGGGGCATGATATTACAGGCTAACAAATAAAAAGCCCAGTTCCAGGAAGGCATTACCTCTTTTGGAGTTGATGGCTGGAAGGTCCCATTGACCCTCAAACATTACATTCTATTGCCATCGCTCTTGGTTGCCATCCAGGACTTGTCAGTAAGACCTTATTGCTGAAGACACAACTTACTTCAGTCACAGAACATGGGGAAACCAAGCTGATACAGACTACTAGGTAGATGTCACAGTACTGGAAGGTGCTGTGCACTCTACTGGATAAGAGAAGCCAACATCAAACTTACCAACTGTAACCGTTACAGCCTACAATAATGACTTGTCTGGGAAGATATGCTCACTGGTGCAAAAGTGGCATTAAAATCATAGGAGTAACCAAACACTTTTGTGTGTGTGTGTGTGGATTAAGGAAAGGTCCATAAGATGAAACCCATCATTATCAGGGGTTTCATCTAGATAGGTCATAGACCCTAGGGGAAATTCTACTGCTATTATTGTGCCAAATGGAGTATTAAACCATCTCCTAATGATTTACTCATAGATTAGTTCATCTCTCAACCCTCATCAGAGAAGCTTCTTTTTGCAGTATATGCTGATTAATGTAGAGATACACAACTAGTTGACCTCCAGAGAGTAATAGACTATGGAGTGCTCAGCCATAAATGGGACATTCCCCAAAGCCTTAGGGAGAAAGGGGAGGTATAAAGATTCTAAGAGTCAACAGTATTTTCCAGAAACAACAGAGCAGTTACACAGATGAACTTACAGCAGCAAAGACCTACACAAGCTCAAGCCAGACATATATTTCATCATGGAGTAAGGAGGGCAGCCCCATAGCTGAGGAGCTATTGACAATTGTCGGTTTTATTTAAGAGAGTGATCTCTGGTAAGTGGATCATGCTCAGGGGATGGGTTCAACCCAAGAGTGTGTAGCAAATACAAATTGGACTCAATGGGTTTTGGAAACAAAAAAGAGGACATGAAGTTGAGGTGGTTATGGGAGGTGAGGATGGATCTGAAAAGAGATAGGGGTTGGGGGAATAAAATCAAATACATTGTATGAGAGTCTCAAGAATTAATAAAGATATAATTGGGGCTGGAGACATGGCTCAGCGGTTAAGAGCACTGACTGCTCTTGCAGAAGACCCAGGTTCAATTCCCAGCACCCACATGGCAGCTAAGAACTGTCTTTAAGCAGGGCATGGTGGTGCCTGCCTTTAATCCTAGCACTCTAAAGGCAGAGGCAGGTGCATCTCTGGGAGTTCAAGGCCAGCCTGAACTCTACATAGTGAGCTCCAGGCCAACAGGTACTAAAGGGAGACCCTGTCTCAAAAAGACCAAATAATAATAATAATAATATGAAGATTTTATTAAAGATACATTAGAACAAAACCTACTTTCTTTTTTTTTTTTTTTTTTTGGTGTGCACCACCACACTGGGCTCAAAACCTACTTTCTTTATTCATGTTTTTATTTTATTTATTTCTGTATGTGTATCAATGTACTGCCTGCATGCAAGTGTGTGCACCCGTGTTGTGCAATGCTGCGGAGGTCAGAAGAGGGTCTCGGATTCCCCTGGAACTGGAGTTCTCCTGGAATTGGAGTTTCAGACGGTTCTCGGCCGCCTTGTGGGTGCTGGGGATCGAACCTCGGTCCTCTGTAAGAGCGGTAGGCACTCTTAACCGCTAAGCCATCTCTCCAGCCCTGGGCTCAAAACCTACTTTCTACCACAACCCTCAGGCTCCCTTCCATCCAGTTCTGATTTTCCCTACTGGCTCTTAAGCCATGAATTTACTCATTCCTGCTTCTTTTCACTCTTTGAATTCCAATCAAGACACTCTGAGCCTCCAGGAACTCCATCTGGTAAAGAAAGTATTACCTCATAGAATGTGGGGCACAGTAGAAACAGAGCCAAATTCAGGCACAATGTTCAGGGTTTCAGCTTGCTTTCCCTCTGTATGCACTGCCCCTCCTCCCACAGAGGCATAGGGCAGTCCTGGGAGATGCAACAAAGGCCTGCCTGGAGAACCGGTCATTACCCTTAGTGTCAGTGCTTGAGAGCAAAGGGAGAAAGCCATGGATACCAGCTGTGCTCCTCCTATGCTCAGGCCTTTGCATGGGTTTATTTTATCCACAAGAGAATTAGACAAAAAATCTGTGCTTCTGTTTTTTTCTATATCCATATTATCAGTCGAGTTAGAATGCCAATTTGCTGGCTGATTGTGTACAGCCTCCCTCCCCACTGCTCCATTTTCCCTGCTACTTTGGAATTGTCAAGGAAAAATTATCCAAAATGGAGTACACTGGTTGTGGGAATTTAAATGTATTTGAGAGGCCATTGTTAATCACATCTCAGACACCTGCCTCCAGCTGAGCCTCTGAACTTGGCTGCAGATATATCCACTTACCCACTATACTCCAACCCCAGCCCCAGAGGTGCCTTCTGGAATACTGGTAACTTTTCCTGACCCTCTCTGTACAATGGACCTTTCCCCCAAACCACCTCCCAAATTAACAAGAGACTGAGACCACAGCCAGACTCACACACAAGGCAACTCAAATTTTGCCAGTACCTATCATAATTCCTAACTTGTATTAAAATCATGAGCCCCCTTCTGGTTCATGCCTGTAATACAGCTGACATTTTGTAAACCTTGGAATGCATCTCTGAGACCCCTTGGATCTGTTTTTGCTCAGATTGCAGTCCTAATTAGTCTTCCTCCCAAATAACTGAACATTCTTTGCTCCTGACTAGGTTGGCTTTATTCTAGGTCAACGGAATGCAAATTCCATGAGGCAGAGAATGCAGCCTCTTTCCTCTGTATCTTAGAAGCTAGAAAGTGGCTTGCACTTAAATAAATATTTGTGAAATAAATAACTTCACAGATAGAAAAATGGAATGCATACAAGTGAAATAACACACTCAGAATTAACCAAATGCTTTTTTCTCCATACAGTAGCAGAAATGGACTCAGCCTCTTTGGCCAGTTCAACCCTTGTTCACCTGAATTCAGCTCCTGCCTCCCAGGCAGCCTTGCTGGCCACTGGGTGGTCAGGGTGCACTGGGCTGACAGCATCTTCTCTTATGCAAGCACATGTCAGACTCACACACTGTGAGAATAATGCCAGCAAGGATATTTTTAAAGACCTTTAGCTGAGAAAGTCTGAGAACATCTAATTTAGAGCAATGATTCAAAAAGCACGGCCCCTGCCCAGCAGAGCCAGCAGCACCTGAAACGTGTCAGAAACACATTCTTGGGCCCTGCCCTGGTCCTACTCACATTTAGCTAGTCTTACAGGTAATTCTGATGTTCATAACATTTAAGTATTTCCCATGTAGGGGCTGGAGAGACAGCTCAGCAGTTAAGAGCACTGGCTGCTCTTGCAAAGGACCCAGAGTTGGTTCCCAGAATTCACATGGCTGCTAACAACTATCTATAACTCTACTTCCAGGGTATCCAACACCCTGTTCTGACCTCCATGAGCATTGTATGCAAGGGTGCACTTACATACATGCAGGGAAACGCTATTACACATAAAATAAAAATAATTAAAAGTAAACAAATTTTAATAGAATCTTCTATTAGACTAAAGAAAGGATGAAAATAACTGCTTCCTCCCATTGACGCTCAGTAATAACCAAGCAAAAGAGTGCAGGGAGGCCTGGCTTTAGCTGAGGAAACATGAACTCCTTCCTCCATTGTTCCCTTTCTCTTTCTGGCACTCGTTTCCTTTATTTAGCTGGGCTTGGTGGCACATACCTTTAATTCCCAGCACTCAGGAGGCAAAGGAAAGCAGATCTCTGTAAGCTCAAGGCCAGCCTGATCTACATAGTGAATTACAGGCCAGCTGGAGCTACAGGGAGTCCCTGTTTTGAAAAGACAAAAAAAATTTTTTTTATTTTTTAAAAATAGGCTTATAAACTAACAATATTATTTATATATTATTAACATATCACTTATATTATTATATTGCAGTGTACTTAGAATAATCATACCATCATTTCCAATATTCAAAAAAAAAGAAGAAAAACATTCCAAAGGAAACAGGTGCCAAAAATATATATAAATATAACAAAATATTTTTATTTTATTTATAATTTTTATTTTATGTATATGAGTGTATTGTCTGCATCTAGGTAAGTACACCCATGTTGTGCAATGCCCTCAGAGGTCAGAAGAGGGCCTCAGATCCCCTGGAACTGGAGTCAGTTACAAATGGTTATTAGCCACCATGTCAGTGCTGGGATTCAAACCAGGGTCCTCTCTAAGAGCAGCCAGTGTACTTAACTGGTGAGCCATCTCTCCAGTCCCAAATACTATAATATGGTTCTAATTTGTTATTAGAAGAAACAAAGTCATCATAAACTAAGAACCCCTAGCTGGGGAAGACAGATTTGACAATGGCTTTGGTTATTTATTTGTAGGAGAAATTTGAGTGCCAGGATTTAGTCAACAAACAATGAACTTCTGAGTCTAGGAAAAACTGTGAATAGCAGAGGGAAGCAGATTTACAACATGAGATTTTAGAGGACAACAGTGGGTAGAAGCCATATGTGTCATCCAGTGTGAGATCCCAGAACTCAGAAACCAAAGCAGGAGGATCACGGGTTCAAGGGCTGCCTGGGCTACAAAAGAAAAAAAATGTTAGGCAGAGGCAAAGCTCACTGTCTCTCAAATATGCTACTTTGTAGGAGCCCCAGGAAGTACTCCACTTCCCGGCATGAGCACTAAGCTTATACACTGGAAACTACCCAAGCCTGGTAGCAGAAGGAACTAATGCACTTTGGAATGTGGAAGGGGAGACACTTGATTAACTCAGGTCCCCACAGCACAAGGGTCTCCCCTTGAGATCCAGCTGATCCATCCTAGGCAGGTACTTGTAACTGGAACACTGAGATCCAACTGAAAGAGGGAGTCAAGGTCTCAGAGGATTAAGGGGAGCAGGTGCAGCCCAAAACTCTAGCCTCAGAAACAAGTGAGTCCACACACACACACACACACACACACACACACACACACACGCAAATACACATACAGCGTGCATCGCTCATACACAGACAGACATATACATATACACGCATACAAACAGAAATATATCCATACAAACACATATACACATACACACTCATACACAGACAGACATATACATATATACACATACAAACAGAAATATATCCATACAAACACATAGACACATACACAGACATATACAGACAGACATACACATACATATATACATACACACACAAATATATACACACACATATAACACAAATACATACTCATGCACAGACACACACATACGCAGGCATACAATACACATACAACACATATACACAACACACACAGAGTTTGCTGCCACTGCTTACATGTTCATCAGAATCATAACTCAGGGAGTATCCAGCAAGTTGGGAGCCAGGCCTCCCAAGGACCCCAGGGTGGTGCAAGACTGAATTGAGCAAAAGAGTAACAAATGGAGGTAAGGGCCCTTTGACAGTGATAGGAGTCCCGGAGGCAGCAGAGAAGGCTGGTCCACTTCTCTGGTGGAAGTGGAAGGTCCCCAGGTACTGGTAGGGAGCTGGAGGAGGAGGAGAACATGAGACAGGAAAAGCTCAGCAGCCTCAGGGCAGGACCAAGAAAATGATGTTTCACCAGCACATGGTGGGGGGGGGGGGGGCGAGGCAGCCAGCCCTTTGCTGGAGTTATGGGTGAGTGGCAGTGGTAGACATAGCAGCAGCACCCCTAGAAGAGCTTGTGGCCAAGTCCATCTTGAACTTGAGATGGTAACTGGCCTAGCGCTGCTCACCCAGAATACTGGCAAATGTCATTTAGCCCCACAGGGACAGCTCTACTCTGGGAAGATCTCAGTCTTATAGCAGGAGGTAGTAGGAGGTCACAGTAGGCAAGATGGGTGAAAGCAATAGGTCAGGGCTGGGTCAGAGCCTCAGCCCTCTGCCAGGCTGGTGGATGGAGTGGCCAGGCAGGTAGGAGGTGACTCCAGATTTGGGTAGTCATATGAGTTGATGCTCCAAAGTCCCAAGGACTCCATCCTTGGTGGTTGGAAGGCAGGGCTCAACCTCAGGAAGCCCTGTAATGGCAGTAAGATTCATTGGGGTGGGAGTTGCCTGTAAGGTGAGTTGGAGTCACAGCATTGAAGTCAGGTGCCATTTACTACTCCCTTTCTTATAACTCATTGAGTGCAGTCCCAAGGCCCCAGTAAAATGGAATGTAGTCAATCAAAGGAAGCCTGCAGCCCCAGCTGGATTTTTAATTCCCTAGGCATGTCCTGCAGCTCAGCTTCTCCCCCAGCAAGCTCAGTCTCCCTGAAAAGAGAAGAGAAGCTAAGGCTTTCTCCTCACCCCATCCCTTTGCTTTGAAATTGTTTTTTTCCATGGGAGCCTGCTGGCTTTAATTAGGAGGAGTGAAGGCAGCCTGCCGACTAGAGACAGCAGGCGGTCTCACAAAAATGTGTTCAAGAAGCAGCTTTGGATAATCAGAGGTCACTGCGCCTCTGTGTCTGCATCCTCCTCCTTCTTCTGGCTTCTGCTTTCCCATCTTGTTTATCTTACCATTTATCCCTCATTAGTTAGAAGGAAGCCACCAGCTCCCAGTCCTGTTGCTATGGGCTTAGGAGGGGGTCCATCTTCACAAGAGGTTGAGGGCTGGGATGAGGGAAGTCAGAACAAATGAAATCATATTGCATGTGCACAATCAGCTATAATTAGGCCTCTTATAAACACCTATTATACAAATGCATTAGGATGATAAAATCAGGCATGTCTGAATGTATTCAAACTCTGGGCAACAGAGGGTAATTTTTTTGAACCCAAGAGGAATCTACTCTGTTAAAAAGAACACTAAATGTATATTATTAAGCGGAGAAGTCACACTGAAAGGCTACATCCTTTTTTGGATTTAACTATATGACACCCTGAAGAAGTCAAAATTATGAAGACCAAAAGTTTCAGTGGTTACTAAGGGTGGAGGGAAGGAAGGGTGACTAGGCAACTACATGGAGGGAAGACAGTGAAACGTTGCCTATGGTGAAGACAGATTCTTGTCACCCGCAGAGAAAGAATTCAGAAGAGACTAGGTAAGGATTTAGAGGAAGTTGTATTACAGAACAATGTCTACCTTCATGAGATAGTGCAGGCCTCTCAAGGGATGCTTGCATAGCCGACATTCTGGATAGCTCATTTCATGGGCAAATTTGAATGGAGGAGAGGGTTACTCATGAGTTAAGGCAGAGGAAATGTGGGGAATTCCAGGTGTAGATCTGGATTTCCTGGGAACAGGGTTAATACTCTTTTCTATCCTTACATGAGGCTTTCTGATGTGTCATGGTGTCAGATGCATGATGGGAGCAGCCAGTTTTGCAAGAATGACGACATGGAGATACCATTATAATGAAGAAAGCACAGTTGGCCATCATCTGAGTCAGCCACTGAGCCCAGCCAGAGGCTTTGCCTTTGCTATTTAAGCACTCGCACAGCTCTGTCTTGCAGCCACCTCTAGCCACCATGCAGTTTGCCTCTTTTTCCCCTGTGCCTATGTATCCTACCTGAGAACTCAGTATGACACTGTAATGACAGATCCCTGTCATTATCCATTTGTCAAAACTCATCCAATGTACACCAAGAGTGAACCCTAGGGTAAACTCTGGACTTGGGGCGATAATGATGTGTCAATGTAGGTTCATCAATCTTAACAAATGTACCAAGCTGCTAGGGGCTATTCATAGCCTTTCAGTGTACTAGAGGGAGAAGTTGCACATGTGTAGAAACTACAGGAACTAAGGAATTTGTGCTCAATTTTGCTGTGAACCTATCCCTGCACTAACAATAGAGTTTTCTTTTTTAATTTTATTTATTTATTTAGGGAGAAGGTGCTTAAGTGCCATAGGACACATTTGATGGATAGAGGGCAGCTTTTCAGTAGTTGGTTCATTCCTTCCACCATTTGGGTCCTGAGGATAAAGCTGAGTTATCAGGCTTTGTGGCAAGTACCCTGAGCTGATGTTGATCTCTCTCCCTCTCTCCCTCTCTCTGCTTTTATTGAATCTTTGTGCATTTTTTACAACATATCTTGATCATATTTAGAACCCTTCCTCTATCTGTGTCCCCCTATAACCTTCCCCCTTAACATATGTGACAGAATGATTCCGTGCATTCCGTCACATATGTTAAGGCCTGTCAAGTCAAGTTTATCTCCCCAAATGTCCCTTGATGTGAGTCCATCCACTCTCACTGGAGCCTTCTCAACCTATCTAGAATCACTCCCTTAAAGATGACAAACTCGGGGGCTGGAGAGATGGCCTAGTGGTTAAGAGAGCCAACCGCTCTTACAGAGGACCTGGGTTGGATCCCCAGCACCCACATGGCGGCCGAGAACCGCCTGAAACTCCAATTCCAGGAAAACTCCAGTTCCAGGGGAATCTGACACCCTCTTCTGACCTCTGCCGCACTGCACAACATGGATGCACAAACTTGCATGCAGACAGTACATTCATACACATACAGAAATAAATAAAATAAAAAATAAAAATAAAAAAAGAAGACAAACTCTTCCTCATCCAGCAGCAATCAATTACAAGAGCTAACATTGCAGCTTCTTACACATTTTACTACCTCAGTACTTGTTTTTGTTTTACTTCAGTTTTTGTTTTACTTCAGTTTTTGTCTGGTTTGAGTTTGTGTGGGTCTTGTGCATGCTGCCACAATTTGTAAGTTCTTATGAGTGAGTCCCTAGCCACCTGGTAAACTGTTATGACCATCCACCACCCTGGTTCTTATAGTCTTTCTGTCCCCTCCTCTCTAATAGTCCCTGAGCCCTGTGTGGCAGAAGTTTAATATAGGAGTCCTTATCCAGGTACATGGACTCTGCAGTTTCTTATTCTCTACATTTCACCCAGTTGTGGCCTCCTATGTTAATCATTATCTGTTGTATGATTAAGTATCGCTTATGAGAGTTGAAAGATGCATTGATATTCTCTCTCATCCCTGTCTTGCGATGTTCCCAGAACCTCAGGCGTAGAGATTGCATAGTAGATGTGTCACTTAGGGCTAGGCATCTCACAGACACTTATCCTCTGTATTTAACCAGTTGTAGAACTCTGTAATAGCCTCAATCTGTTACAAAAAGAAGCATCTTTGATGAGTGGGGAAAGGTATACTCATTTGTAAATATAAGGATATATATTTAGCATGCAGTAAGCAATTGTGGTTGTCTAGGGATATGACAAACATGGGTTTTTCTCTAGGATCTATGATATCTCCGGCTATGCATTTGGCTGTTTACAGCACCACCCAAGAGTTCCCTCCTGTTGAGTGAGCCTTTGAGTCCAATTAGTCAGCTGTTGATTACCCCCAAGATAGAAGTGCCGGTGTTGCACCAACAGAGATAGTGTTGCACCAATAGAGATAGTTCTCTGTAGCAGACATTGCTGTGGTTACTGGGCTTTGCAGCAGGATTGGACCATTGATTGGTTTTCTCCCTTAGCACCTTGCATAGTATCCTCCAGAGCAATGAGAGCTAGTCTTCAGGAAGGAGGCTTCCAGGTCAGTTCCAGCTGGATTTCTCCAAGACCCATATCTGAAGTATGTCCTGTCTGCAGGAATGGAGACTTACCTTCAAGTTCTAGGAGGCAATCAAAGGCTGTCGAAATAGCCTGTGTTATTTTAGAAGTCTCTTGGATTACCCTGCCCCACAACTCAGAGGGAGGTTTTTCTTGTCTGACACTATGCTTCTTGTTATATAGCCTTCAACTATACACATACATTCATATATATATATATAGAGTCTATCTATAACGTATATTTTTGTATGTGTATTATATATATATATATATCATATTGTACATATATTTTTCAGTAAGGTTTTGAATTAACACATTTTCTTCTGGTCTTTCATACCATCTCTAAGCATCATTTATCTCTCCTATCTCCCCCTGTATAACCCTACTCCCCAGTTAAAGTATCCTGGCTTTTGCCATTTCCCCCTTGATAATACCTGTCTCTTACTGTCCCCCCTCTCTTGAGCCCCTTCTTCCCCTTTACCCCCGTGGTTCCTTGTGCAACCTTTCCTCCTCCCTTCCCAGTTAAATACTCCAATTTTCCCCATTTCTCCCTTAATAACACCTGTCTCTTACTGTCCCCCTCTCTCAGGCTCCTTCTTCTTCCCCTTTACCCCATGGTTCCTTTCCATTTTCCTTGCTCCCAGAATTACATCAGGATATATACTCACATCTAAAGATTTGGCCTAGGCCCAAGACAGGGATGGGGACAGTGTAGGGAGGGTCTAAACAGCTAAGCAGAGTATATGTGAGTCCTGGAGCATGGAGAATGTAGCTGGTCCCAGAGCAGTGAGGTCAAAATCCAGTGGGCGATATCTAACTTGCTAGGCCAGTCTGGAAGTCTCAGGCTGGAGGAACAGGAGGAGGCCTAGGCCCAAGACAGGGTTTGGGGTTTGTTTTTTTTTTTTCTTTTCTTTGCTTTTCTTTTTCAGATAGAGTCTCGTTATACATCCCTGACTATCTGACTGGTCAGAAACTCACTATGTAACCAGGCTAACCTCAGATTTGTAGTGGTCTTCCTACTTCTGCCTCTTGATTGTTGGGGTCCCAAGTATGCACTATCATGCCTGACTTCACTTATTTCTCTTCTTTTAAACTGGGGGGGGGTTCTCTTTTTTTTGTCTATTTTTTTTTTTTTGGTGGTTTTTTGTTGTTGTGTCTTTTTGAGATAGGTCTCCCTATAGCCACAGCTGTCCTAGAACTCACTATGGAGACGTTCTTATGGATATCCTCCTGCCTTTTCCTCCTGAGTACTGGGATTAAAGTCATGTGTCACCATGCCGGGACACGTGCAACATGTGTGAAGGTAGGAGGGCAACTTCTGCGTGCGAACGCTCTGCTTCCACTATCAGCTTCAGGGATCAAACTTGGGCCAATACTCACTGAGCCATCTTGCCAGCCCTCTCTTAGCAGTTTTTAAAGAATTTTACACTTAAATGCAAAAGATAGGACCCCAGCCTCTTTGATGGTTTCAGTCATCCCTGGCTGATTGGTTATATAAACTTAGGCATGTTATTTTGGTGTTTGGGGGCCTCAGCCACTCCATATATAAACGTACACACCAAGAATGAGGGTGTCTTCTGAATAGAAATGCTGCAAAGGTTAATACAAAGTACTATATATGTACACACAGTCTATATTTACTTATGTAATAGTAGGAAAAGAAAACATTATATGAAGATTATATATATCATACAGTAACAAAAATATTTTTTTTCTTTTTTGAGACAGGGTCTCCCTGTACCCCCAGCTGTACTGGAACTCACTCTGTAGACCAGGCTGGCCTTGAACTCACAAAGATCTGCCTGCCTCTGCCTCCCAAGTCCTAGGATTAAAGGCATGCACCACCAAGCCCAGCACAAAAATATTTTTATAACTAGAAATATATTTTATTATTATATATAATAAAATGCTAGAAAGTAACAGAAAATAATAAAATAAGAACAAGATTTTTTATTGTTGTTTTTGAGACTGGATCTTACTATTCAGCCCAGCCTGGTGTTAAATTTGAGATTCTCCTGCCTTAGTTTTCCAAATGCTAGAATTTTGGGTATGCCCCACTGTGCTGGACAAGACCAGAATTCTTTGCTGTTATTCTGAAGCTCAGGGTGATATCTCAGGCTATTTCACTTTGTTACCAATCAGAGCTAAAAGTTCTTTCCTCTGGCCAGGTGTGGTGGCGCACGCCTTTAATCCTAGCACTCGGGAGGCAGAGGCAGGTGGATCTCTGTGAGTTCAAGGCCAGCCTGGTCTACAGAGTGAGTTCCAGGACAGCTGGGGCTACAGGGAAACCCTGTCTTGAAAAGAACAAAAAAAAAAAAAGTTCTTTCCTCTGTCACTGGAAAACACCTGCCCTTTGCAAACCTGAGCATCAAATAGCAAGGACTCCAGGGAACATCAAATTCAGTGTTTGGGGTCAAAGTCTATTGTACTATAAACACCTCAGAGGAGAAAAAGTGAAGAATAACATCTTCATATAATTGAGTGAGTTAAGTTACATTAGCTTCTTAAAAGCTGACTTCCAAAAGAACTGAACTCAAGTTCTGTAAGTTTTTCTCAAAGGATTGATAGAAAATCTAAAACACTTGGACTCCAGGAGGAAAAATTGAGCATGGAAGTCTGAAGTGATGTAATAAGCAGTCAAAGAGGATTGTGAAGGCAGAGGGGAGAAGAGCAAGAACCTGTCTAAGAGCAAACAAGTCATAAGTGCTAAGCATCTGTGCTCGGAGCATAGCACCAAGCAAACCAGGAATTCACAGAGCTCATGTGGTGTGTGTGTGTGTGTGTGTGTGTGTGTGTGTGTGTGTGCGCACGTGCGCGTGCGTGCGTGTGTGTGTGTGTGTCTGTGTCTCTGTGTGTGTATGTCTGTGTGTGTGTGTCTCTGCCTCTGTGTATGTCTGTGTGTATGTCTGTGTCTGTGTCCGTGTGTTAGTGTGTGTCTGTGTGTGTGTCTGTGTCTGTGTGTCTGCGTGTATGTACGTGCCACAATACATGTGTAGGACAACTTGGGGGAGTCAGTTCTCTCCTTTCACCATGTGGATCCTGGAATTTAGGTTATCAGACTTCATAACAAGTGCCTTCACTCACTGAGCCATCATGCCAACCTGAAACATATCTGGTAAAAGGAGACAAAGAGACAGACGATAAAAAATAAACTTGCTACTTAGGTAACTCCTATAGTAAACTAAAAATAAAATTCAATAGCGGAAAAAGAAAAGATGAAGCCCAGTGCAGGGACAAATATCAGGTGGTTTGATTTTAATAGGACAGTCAAGGAAATGCTGCCTGAGCAGACAGCACTGGAGCAGGACCTGGAGTAGCTGACGAAGCCAGCCAAGAGCAGCTGGATTTGTTAGTCTTCTTGTCACTGCAACAAAATTCCTGGCAGAAGCAGCTTAGGGGAGTACCCTTGAGCCCACAGTCTAGAGCATATGGTCCATCCCGTCTGGGAAGACATGTTGGCTGGGGTGACTCCCTCCATGCTAGGAGGAGCTTGCCTGTGACTTCTTCATATCCTGAGGGATCAGGAAGCAGAAAACATGGGCTGGAAGCAAGACCAGGTCTCTCGAACCTTCAAACACCCACCCTCACTGACCCACTTCTTCCAACCATGCCCCCATCCCAAAGGTTCCACCAAAGGTGCCTCTGACTGAGAACCAAGTGTTCAAACAAATGAACCAGTGCAGGGAGGAGGGCATGTCACATTCAAACCATAACAAGATCTCAATAGGAAGAACCTTCCAGAAGAAGGGTAGAGCTATAGCAAATGACCCAGATGCCTGGAGGAAGGCTGAATGGAAGAAGGGAGGGGATGGGACTTAAGTATTCAAAATACACAGGGTTTCTCAGGCTATTGGATGGACTTTGGCTTCACTCTTAAAATCAGGAGCTATGCACCAAAGGTGTGCCACAATCTAAATTGTGTTTTAGATGGAATGTCCTATTGGCCGAGAGTGGACTCTGTGGGGACAAAGACAAAATAAATAAATAAATAAATAAATAAATAAATAAATAAATAAATAAATAAATAAATAAAATAGAAGAGTTTCCCAGAGGCCCTTGCAGTTCAGCAGGAATATTCCAATTTGGAACCATTTCCTACGCTTTCAGTTCATTGCAGCAAACAAATCCAAAGAGAAGATTAAAGGAAGCCATGTGTTTGGTGGCGCCTGCATCGTGTTCCCCAGCCGCCTTGGCCTCAACTCCCATACTATCCCAGAAGACACCTGCAGCTGACTGTGAATGATCCCACAGCCCCTGCAGAGCCACGCTTATTATCTCCTACTCAGTTTTCTTTTCTCATGTCACCTCCCACTCCCTCACCCCCTCAAAATATGTTCACTGCAGATCTGATAAATCAACACCCAGGAAAGTGTAAATGAGTCTATGAAATTTTTGAGAATGTGCCCCTTGGAGGGATATTTGAGTTTCAAAGTAGCCAGATCCTAAACCAAAGGGCAAAGTAACAAAATAGCAATCCACAGCTCAAGAGAACTTAAGGGCCAGAGTCACAACACCAAGGAGTTTTCTTCATTGTTTGGTCCACATCTATGTCGTCACACACACTGGGTCCCCTGAAGAGACTCATACTTGTCTGCACAAAATTTGATGTGAAGACAGAGATGCCTGCTGGGACTCTGCCCAGGCAAATAGACAATAAAAAACAAATGATCTCCTTATTCTTAACCCTACACTGTGGTTCAACTTCAAAAATTCCAAGCTATAGGGACTGAGGCTACAGCTCAGTGGTGGAACATGTATTTAGCATCTGCAAGTCCCTGGGTTCAATTACAGAAAAGGAAGAGGAGAAGGAAAAGGAGGAGGAGGAGGAAGAGGAGGAGGAGGAGGAGGAGGAGGAGGAAGAGGAGGAGGAGGAGGAAGAGGAGGAGGAAGAGGAAGAGGAGAAAAAAGAAGAAAGTCAAAGAGTAGAGACAGCCAAAAACACATCATCTGCCATACCAGAGCTCAACCAAGCTTCTCATTATGTCTCCCTGAAACTGCATTCCTAGAAGCAAAGTCATCCGTAGAACACAACTATTTAAGGCTATTTTTACAAAACCCACAATGGATACAATGTACATATGTGTATACAGGTATATATGCACATGTAAGAGTGTTGCCTACACATTAACCAAAGTCCTCAAAGTATCTGGCCAAAGGGGTCTGCCAGACAGACTTTCTCCTTAGCTAAGGAGAAAGGTGCCCTCTCCCGCTGAGCCAGCAGGCACCCCCCAGGGGTCCCTCAGACACCAGTCACTCACTCAGCAGGAGGCTGACAGCTACCTCCAGCAACAATTACAGTTCCTCCACACTTTTTTGGAGGCTGTAATGTTAAATCAATCAATCAGGTGTGCCATCGGCAGAAGCTCAAGCTGCCAACTCACTTAAGGGTGCAAGGGAAGCAATCACCACACACTCTGCTTCTTGCTGTTTTATTTGACTCTAGTCCACTTTGCAAAGTCATAACACAACAGTCTTTAGGAAAGTTTTTCCTCCCTCTGTGTGCATTGCACTCGGCAAATCAGTGACTCCCCAACAAGTCTCAAATGTTCAGAAATGCTCCCACACAGAAATGCACAAGCTTAGGGAATGACCATCCTCCCTCAGACACACAGAAAGACATGCACACCTGGGAACAGGGACACCAGCATCGCCCACAGCCTTGTTGGATGGCCACATGGCTAAGGAACCAACGGAAGACCAAAGAATCACTCCAGAATAGAAGAAATGACAGACCCAGTGTCTATCCCCAACCTCCATTGCCCATGGAGGGAAAGAACTGAATGTGTTTTAGTTCTTTGAAGTTGTCTTAGTGTGTTTGTATGCATGTGTATGTGAAAGTAAGTGAGTATAGTATATGCAAGTGAGAGAGTGTGTGTAGGTGTATGTGTGTGTGCTGTATGCTCATATGTGTATGCAGGTCTATGTTCCCACGCACACTCAAAAAAACAACAGAAATCTTGGGGTTGACACTATAGCTTTGTTAATAGAATATTTTGTACATCCCTAGCCTGTACATAACCCTGGGTTCATCCCCAGCCTCCATAAATCCTGCAAAATGAGGCATAGTAGCAAACACCTGTAATCATAGCACAACAGAAATATAGGAAGGAGGATCTGGAGATCAAGGTCATTCTCCACTGTATAGTGAGTTCAAAGCCAGCCTAGGATACATAAGACCCTGACTCAAAAGAATTTTTAAAGAAAGAAAAGAGAAAGCATGATAAAATGTAGAAATTCAGACTTTTAGAAAATGATGAAAATATGCATACCCAAAGCAGTAAGACACATCTGTGAGGAGTCCACACAAATGGGCTATGTGCATACATCTGTGTTTCAAAATTAACAACCACAGCAAACAGGTAAATGGCATGTTCTGGAGTCCAGCTCCATATTTAAATTGTTCACATGGAGGACATCAGAGGCTCCTCTCAGAACTGTAGACATCAATATGACTTAAATGGCTGCCACTTAATGTGCTGAAGAGGAATCAATTGTGCCCTGAAAACAGAAGACAAGGAGGAGCATCATCCTGTCGGTTTCCCGGGAAATAATGAGCTCTATTAATAGTTGTTAGCATGAATCAACGAATCACTCCTCTGTCAGCAGCAGGCAGGTGGCCCGAGTCAATCAGTGCAGAGGAAGAATATTGACGATTCAGAAAGTCTCAAGAAAGGCGCAGGGCTTCGGTGCCTGCCAACCCCTCTCAGTCCCGCATGCTCTGCAGGTCAGGGCCTCTAGGGAGGACCTGGCCAGTGCACAGCAGGGATGCAAAGCTAACCAGGAAGTACCGCCCACACAGGAGGGGCCACCAAAGTCAGGACTTCCTCCCAAAGACCTTGAACTATTCTGAGGCAAAGGTTTAGGAGACCAGTGGGCATCAGATTCAAAGGTTGGTTTGATGAACGTCAGTCCCAATGGAGTGTGAAAAACTCTGGAAGGCTGGGGTAGCAGAAGCAGCGTTAGCTGCGTGGAACTGAAATTATCTGTGAGGTCTTCCCTCCTGTCTCATAACAAGCTAAAAACCCTGCCGCTGACCTAGATCCTAGAGAACTAATGACAGCCTCAGGCAACGTGTAACTGGCAATATAGAGTAAGTGCAGCCAGGCCTTTGGGATCTGCTCTGAGGTGTGTGTTCTCAGATGAAACTCCTGCCTACAGAAAGAGGTTGGAGCTGTGGCACAGATTCAGTTTAAAAGATTTTGAGGGCTGGAGAGATGGCCTAGTGGTTAAGAGCGCCTCTGCTCTTGCAGAGGACCCGGGTTCGATCCCCAGCTCCCACATGGTGGCTGAGAGCCAGTTCCAGGAGAATCCGACACCCTCTTCTGACATCTGCGGCTTTGCACAACTCAGGTGCACAGACCTACATACTGACAGTACATTCATACACATAGAAAAAATAATAAAAATTTTAAAAAACAAATGTATAAAAAAAAAGATTTTGAAGTCTGGGCCAGAGAGATGGCTCAGTGGGTAAGAGCATTCACTGGCTGCTCTTGCAGAGGACCTGGATTCAGTTTCCAGCACCTACATGGAGGCTAACAACGGTCCTTAACTCCAGTTCCAGGAGATCCAATGCCCTCTTCTGACCTCCAGGGGCAGTGCACAACACAGGTGCAAATACCTACATGCAGGCAATACACTCCTATGCATAAAGTAGAAGATAAATAAAATATTTAAAATTTTTTGAAGTCTATTTCTGTGTACCTATCAATATTTTATTCCCTTTCATTTAAAATTATTCACACGAAACACGGCACAGCATAAATATCAAAAGATAAGTGGCCTTAAAGCTTGTGTGTGTAAGCTCTTACATGCAAGATAAAGAAATCTCATTAATAATAATTACTATTGCCAGGGGTGGAGACTCACACTTGTAATCCCAGCACTTGGGTAGTGAGGCAGGATGATTGCCCTGAGTTTGAAACCAGCCCAGGATACATGGTGAGTTCCAGGCCAGCAAAGTGAGAAACGAAGTTAACAATATATATGAAATGGGGCTGGAGAGATGGCCTAGCAGGTAAGAGCACTGACCGCTCTTACAGAGGACCCGGGTTCGATCCCCAGCACCCACATGGCGGCTGAGAACTGTCTGAAACTCCAATTCCAGGAGAACTCCAGTTCCAGGGGAATCCGACACCCTCTTCTGACTTCCGCGGCATTGCATGACACGGGTGCACAAACTTGCATGCAGACAGTACATTCATACACATACAGAAATAAATAAAATTTTAAAAAATTAAAAAAAAAATATATATATATATATATGAAATACCTTGGGTGAGGGAGATGGCTCAGCAGTTCAGAGCACTTGCAGCTCTTGAAGGGGACCTGGGTTCAGTTTTCAACACCCACATCAGGCAGCTCACAACCACTTGTAACTCAGTTTCAGGGAATCCAATAACAGAAGGAAAGAAAAGAATAGAAAAGAAAAATACCTTGCATATAAAATACCAGCTGGGACTAAGGATTTTACCTAAATTATTTCCTTTTAACTTTTTTTTCTTTTTTTTTTTTTTTTTTTTGGTCTTCTTGAAGCAGGGTCTCCCTGTAGCCTCAGCTGACCTGGTACTCACTATGTAGACCAGGCTGGACTTGAACTCACACAGACCTACCTGCCTCTCAAGTGCTGGGATTAAAGATGTGTGCCGCCATGCCCAGCTTATTTTAACTCTTTCAAAAACTTTAGGAAGTAGAGTTCATGCTCATGTGACTGGTAGAAAACCTGAAACTTGTTAAATGACCTTTTCTTTTTTTGGGGGGGGTCTTTTTGAGACAAGGTCTCCCTTTAGTCCCAGCTGGCTTGGCACTCACTATGTAGACCAGGCTGGCCTTGAACTCATAGAGATCTGCCTGCCTCTGCCTCCTGAGTGCTGGGATCAAAGGTGTGCACCACCACACCCGGCCTTTATAAATGACCTTTTCAAGATAACACAACTGGCAAAAGATAGAGCAGTTATCTAAAATATACTTTTGCATAATGCTTTATAAACTTTTCATAAGTAACTCACAAAAGAAAAAATGAAATTAACCAATAAATCCTCAAAAAATATATTGTTGTAATCATGTTAGATTTTGTCATTACTCTAACCTGAAAAAAGTGTCTTAACAGGGGAAATATTTAGACACACTGACAGAGGATCAGTCTACCATGGCAGAAAAGGCCTGAAGACAGAGTTATCCCCATCGTGGTGGCCAGCAGGGAAATACAGAAAAGGAGCCAGACTCGGTTCCGAAGGAGATGTCCCCAGTGCCTACTTCATCCAGCCGGACCACACCTCCTAATTTCCACCACCTCTCAATAAGTTATCATACTAAGAATAAATTAAGAGGTTGCCCCCACTGATTACGTCAGAACCCCATGCTGTACTTTCCCTGGAAACGCCCTCTTAGATATACTCAGGTGAGCTTTAGTAAACCCCTAGGCACGTCTTATCCCAGGCAAGTTGACAATCAAGATTAATAACCACAGAGAGTAACCAAAAAGTAAAAACTTATTTAGTTATCAAGTGGACAAAGAGTAAGAATCATAAGAAAATCTAATGCCAATGAGTTTACGTAAACAGTGTTTTACTGATATAAATAATATTGGTATACTATATATAATATGTATTACATACAATATTGCTGAGATTGTAAGTTAAAAACGAGGAAAGTTTATTTTTTACATTATAAAACCATCCAGGAGGGCAGATTTTTTCAAAATATATGAAACTCTAATTTATGCATGCTCTGAAAAATCTCCACTTCCAGGAATTAGTTTAATGGGATGTTCCAACTAGAAAAGTAAACTAAAAAGACATGGATCAGCCAGGCATGGTGATGCATACCTTGAATCCCAGCACTCAGGAGGCAGAGGCAGGCAAGGCCAGCCTTGTCTACATAGTGAGTTCCAGGCCAGCTGGAGCTACAAGGAGACCCTGTCTCAAACACACACACACATACACACACACACACACACACACACACACGCACACACACACACACACACACACACACACGCACGCACACACACACACACACACACACACAAAGACAAGTATTATAATTTTGCTTGTAAGAGTTGAATGTTGGGTACAATGTCACAATGTTAGTGTCCATTTATAAGAAATGTTTAAATTATGAAACAGCCAAACAATAGAATATTATTCAGTCATCATCCAAACTAATGATGTTGATCTATAATTACAGACACAGTGATATCTTTGAAAAATCATCTAGTCAAAAAAGCAATTACATAAACATATATAAAAATATAAATATTTATCACAGATACATACAAAGCAAATGTTCTAAAAGGATGTTTGTGAAAGTGGTTTTATCCCTGGTTTTTAGATTATGGAATTTCTAGAGGCTTTTAGTCTCTTTTGTGTGTTTTTGTGTATTTCATTCCCATTGAATAAGATACATTGTCTCAATGACAACAAGATTATTTCCAAAATAAAAAAATCCTCCTATTCCATTTTCTAATTTAACTTTGTGTAGGACAGTGCAGCAGGCAGGAACATTTTAAAATAATGAAACCACATAATGGAGACAGACACAGCTTTAGAGTGCGCCACACCTCAGGTGCAATTTGGCTTTTATTAGCTTTGTGATGATGTTAGCTTTGTATTGCTGCGGCAGCAAATTATCACAAGCTTAGTGGTTTAAACAAAACAAATTTACGATCTTGCAGCCCTGCAAGGCACACAGACTCACCCAGCTAAAATCAAGTTTCAGGTGAGGCTGTGCACCATCCTGGAAGTTCCAGGGAGAGAGGACCCATTTCCTCACACCTTCAAATTCTTGGCACATTCTAGTTCTTTGTGACTGTTGGACCATGGCCCCTCCAACAAGACATTGGCTGTAGCTAAAGCTAAAGTCACAGCTTCTAGAAGTAACCTCAATCCTTGACTACCGTCTCCCTTCTTCCACCTTCAAAATCAACAATGTGTAGTCAGTCTAGTCTTCACTCTTATGATCTGCCTTCTGCTCTTTCTTCCATTTAAAGGGACTCGTGTGATAAGACTGTGCCAGCTCAAACAATGCACATGTCTCCCATGAAGCACATTGCAAACTCCTGGTGCCAAGTGAGAGAGATGAATCACAACTTCCAGGATCAGGACAGGGTCAACTTGAGACATTATTTGTCTGCCTACTATAGTCGTTTGGGGAAACAACTTGAGTAAATACTCCATAGGGGAGAATGGCCGAATCGAATTCTATAAGGGATATGGCAGGAGGCGTTTTACTTTTTGTTTCATCGTTACTTGTTTTTCCTTCCCATCCCAAGACAGTATTCAGATCTTCCTCACCTCATTTATGATTGCTGATGACAGCTTTTTTATATATCCTTATGCTTTCTAAAAGCTAACCTGGTGGAATCAATAAGAGGCTGCAGTAAAAGAGAGGGAAATACTGGATAGTATCACAGGGAAGCATGGCCCTACGATCTCCTCTCCTGTCTTGATAAGAGTGTCTTCAATAACCCATGTGGATTTGAACAATGAATACACGAGCTGTGACCAGACTAGGCAGAAAACCAAGTGCCAGTTCAAAAATTTCTGGTTGGCTTAGGTCCTTAACACTTTGCTCCTGTCTGCAGGAAAAGACTGGGAACAGACAGACTAAAATTCCCATCACTAATTGGAACAAGGGCACAAGGAGTCAGAATGATTTCAGAGAAAGCAGTGTGATACCTTCAGCACTCCTACCTGTGACACATCCACTACAAGGGAATAAGAATACCTACATGCAGCACTTTCAGAGGCTGAACATGTGTAAGCAGTTGGACAGTGATAGGCTTATAAAATCTGAGAATATATGATGACAATAATGGTGAACATATTAACCTCTGAAGATCTGAAAATAAGTGTGTGCTACACATACTTTTCATATATTTGACACTCAAGTCTAACCTGGTAAAAGAGTCACCATGCAGTGTTAAGTTTTAAATACTCCTAAAACATTAAGAAATAGGAAATAGTTGCTCCATGTATAAATCTGGAGTCATTTGCTTGACTTTCTCTTCTCACCTCCTGTATCCCACTGGACACTATGTAAGTCTTGTGACATTTTTCTCTTGTCTCTTAATTCCTCCTGCCAGTGATGTGCCTCAGTCCTTATCTTCTCTCTTCAGGATATGCAAGACCAAAAGAAAAAAAAAAAAAAAAGATATGCATGACCGAAGCTTCGCGCTGGGTCTGTTCCCCCTCCCACTCACACTTTACTCCCTTCCTTGTAAACTTTCAGTGGGTTCCTTGAGTTCACAGTCCTTCCCGATACTCTGCTATTTCAGGATGCTCCTTTGCACTCCTTACTCGCTCTTCCTTCTGGAACCACCTCGGACTTCGAGACACAAATTGAATATTAACTATAAGGCCACTGTACCATTACTTTTCATCTTACTGTGATGAAATACCCTGAGTAGAGAAACTTAAGGGAGAAAAGGTCTACTTGGGTTCACAGTTGAAGGGCACCATCGCTCCATCCTGGCAGGGAAGGCCCGTTGGCACCAGCTTCAGACAGCTCTTCACGTGGCAACTGAACTGAGTGATGATTGCTGTGCTCAGCCACCTTCCTCTGTTCTATACAGCTCAGGACGAAAGCCCAGGGAATAGTAGTCTCCTTTAGGGTGGTCTTCCCACCTCAATTCACCTGATCAAGACAATCCTTCACAGGCAGGGCCAGAGGCTACCCTGATCTAAAAAATCCCTCACAGGTGTGCTTGGAGACTTGTCTCCTAGGTAACACAGATCCTGTCATGTTGATGATAAACACTAACTATCGGGACCACCATAAAACTATGGAGGTGACACTGCAGACACTTTGATGGGGAGGGTATTAAAAAACAAACAAACAAACAAACAAACAAGTAAGTGTTAGAGCCATGACTCATGCCTATAATTCCAGCACTCGGGACACTGAGGCAGGAGAATCACCACAAAGTCAAGGGCAGCACCCGACATGGTCAATTCCACTTTCCTCTGTCTTATTATAGTAAATTATTATATAGTAAGTAATGCTCCTTTCCACACTGTTCTCTTGTTCCGTTTATATGTATTTCTCCAATAAGCCAAGAATTTCTCAAGTGCAGACACTGTATCTTGTTCAATTGTGGGTTCTTAGCACCAAGCCATTATCTGTCATATAATAGTTTCTCTCAAATATTTTATGAAGTGAAAACCAGGGAAGATGCTGTTAAGTTATAAGGCTTTCAGTAGCTGCGATGAAACATAAAGGCCAAATTATGCCCAGCATAGTCCATTCTTCTATTTAGACTCCTCGGGGGACAAAGTTCCTGTTTATCCTCATTTCTCCGTAATGTGCCAGGACAACGAAAGGGCGCTTTTGACAGAGAACAGCAGTGAGTGAGTCAGAGTAAGGAGAAAGCAAGCAGAGCTCAGGAAACACTTCTCAGTGCTGTGCTGTGCCTGGCACCCTGCCAGGGGCTGGGGCAAACAGTCCCAAAGTGTATCTCCTTCAACCCTTCCACAGGACACAGGTGCAGATACTGATACTAATACATAGGCTTCCTCCCAGAGCTTATGTATTAAAGGCTTGATCTCCATGGTGGTACTGTTGTGGCCTGGAGTTGCCTTTGATAAGTGGGCCTTGAGGGAGGCTGACAGGATGCCTGTCCCCAAAGGGGATTATGAGGCCTTGGTTATCTCTTCCTTTGAGGTGACCAGTTTATTCTACCATGCATTTCTGTGGCTGCCTTGCTAAAGGCCATAAAGAACAGGGGCTCTCAGTCATGGCCTGGAACCTCCAAACAGTGTAGTAAGCAAGCCTCTTTTGTTATAAGTTAGTTGTCTCCAGTACTTTGTCATAATGACAGAAAGATAAAATAAAATAAATAAATAAACGATATGATGCTAGAGATGTATCAAGAGGTAGGATTGTGTTTAATCAGTGTTTAAAAGACAATGAGAGGACTAGGAATGGAGCTCAGGGGCAGCGTTTGTCAAGCATGTGTGACGCCCTGGGCTCAATTCACAGTGGGAAAGGTGACCTATTAGGGGGGCTAGTGTCAAGAGCAAGTTTTAGAACCAAGCGTATTAGCTCATATTTATAATCCCAGCTCCGAAAAAGCTAGAGTAGAAGGATTTCTTTGGATTAAGGAGAGTCCAGGCTACATAGAGTTACAGGCCAAGCTACAGTGCAAAACTGACTCGAAAAAAGTTTTTCAAGTCTTGGTGAGAATGTGAGGAGGCCTAGAGCATCGCTCAGCAGTTCAGAGCACTGGCTGATCTTGCAGAGGGTCTGGGTTCAGTTCCCAGCACACCCATGGCAGCTCACAGCTGTCAGCAGCTCCAGGTCCAGGGGATCCAACACTCTCTTCTGGCCTCTATGGCCATTACAAGTATGGGTACACTTACATATGTGCGGGTGATTCACTCATACACAAGAAAAGAAAGAAAGAAAGAAAGAAAGAAAGAAAGACTAAGAATAAAAAGAAAGAAAGACCAAAGGAAAGAATAACAAACAAGAAAAACAACCTTTCAGAAAACAAAGGAAAGGAACAGAAAGAGGGAGGGAGGGGAGGGAGGGGAGGGTGGAGGGGAGGGGAGGGGAGGGGAGGGGAGGGGCAGGGGAGGGGAAGGGAGATAGGAAGAAGGGAAGGGAAGGGAAGGGAAGGGAAGGGAAGGTGAGGAAGGGAAGGAAAGGAGCGGAAGGGAAAGGGGGAAAGGGAAGGGAAGGGAAGTGGCATTTGAACCTTTATGAATTGCTGGCTGGGAATACAGTGATGTCGCCACTGTTGAAAGCAGTTTGGTGATTCTTCATAAAGTTAAACACTAACTCATTGACCCCAAATTCTGCTTCTAGGTATAAATCCAACAGATTTGAAAGCTGGGTCTCAAATAATAACTTGTACACCAATTTTCACAGCACTAATATTCACAATAGCACAGAGATGGAAATAGCCTAGTATCCATCACAGATGAACGGGATCAATAAATGTGGAATATAACTATTAATATATATATATATATTATATATATCCACATATATATATATCCACATATTAAATATATATAATCCACAATAATAATATATATAATCCACATATATATATATATATATATATGTTGGTAGGTAGATTGATAGACACACATAAAGTAGAATGTTCAGCATTAAAGGGAATAAAATCTGATGCATGCTGTAATGAGGATAAGCTCAGGAGGATGAACAGGCCAGGCACAAAACAGATATTGAATGATTGTATTTGTTTACCCATAGTAAACAAATCCACAGAAACCAAAGAGTAAATTGAGGTTATCCGGGACTACAGGGACAAAGGCATGTGGAGTTGTGGCTTAATGGGAACAAAATTTGGGATATGCCGAAAAAGTTTTGGAAATGGATGGCGGCAGGGGCTATGCAAGATGAGAATGGCCTAATACCACCCTTAAGCATCCTTTCGATGAGCTGTTCTTCACGCTGTCATCACTTAGAGAAACAATTTAAGGAGGAAGGACTTGTTTTGACTTGGGGTTTCAAGGAGTTTGGTCCATGGTCACTTGGTTCTGTGTGCCTTGGCACGTAGTGTGGCAGAATACCATGGAAAGAGGAGCCTGTGGCCAACTCTGTTCACCTCACAGCAAACCAGAAGCAGAGAAGAACAGCCCAAGACCCCAGTGGCCTACTTCCTCCAGCTAGACCCCAGCTTCTGAATTTTCAGAACCTTCTAAACTAGTGTCCCAAATGGGTACCAGGCTTTTAATACATGAGCCTCTGAGGAAAACACTTCATAACCAAATGATCACAGATCACGGATGGTCAATTTAATGTTATGTATGTCTTGGTATCATTTTTTTAAAACAATGAAGAAACTTTTTTTTATTCCTCAAGAATGAGTTTCAGGAGACAACTGACAGTAAAAGACTATTCATGACTTTTGACGTGGACTATGTGGGGAGGGGGTGAATAAGCATGCACTAGGTGATGAGTCAGAAATCCGACTGTAGGGGCTGGAGAGATGGCTCAGTGGTTGAAAGCACTGACTGCTCTTGCAGAGGACCTGGGTTAGATTCCCAGCACCCACACAGTGGCTAAGAACCGTCTTTAAGCCAGGCATGGTAACACAAGCCTTTAGTCCTAGCACTCGGGAGGCAGAGGCAGGTGGATCTCTGTGAGTTCAAGGCCAGTCTGGTCTACAGAGTGAGTTCCAAGCCAGCTGGGGCTACAGGGAGACCCTGTCTCAAAAAAAGAAAGTAAGAAATCTGATTGTAAATCCTGGTTTTGTCACTTAAGGTTTATGAGACTCTATTTCCTCACCTAGAATAGTGACAAAAGGCCTACTATACCACTGTGGTGAGGAGGAGAACCTGGAAAGGCTTTCTGAATTAAATAAACATCAAATGATAAAAATGTCACTGATAGGGGCTAGAGAGATGGACTAGCGTTAAGAGCACCGACTGTTCTTGCAGAGGACCCGGGTTCCATCCCCAGCACTCACATGGCGGCTGAGAACCGTCTGTAATTCCAATTCCAGGAGAACTCCAGTTCCAGGGGAATCCGACACCCTCTTCTGACCTCCACGGCATTGCACGACACGGGTGCACAAACCTACAAGCAGACAGTACATTCATACACATAAAAAATAAATAAAATTTTAAAAAAATTAAAAAAAATGTCACTGATTAAACCAGGAATGGTGGCATATACCTGTAATCCTAGCACTGGAGGTAGAGGTAGGAGGATCATGAGTTCAAGGCCATCATCAGCTACATAAACCAGTTTGAGCCAGCCTGTACTACAGAGGACCCTGCCTCAAAAACACAACCAAATGAACAGTCCTGACAAGAAGTGATTAAAAGTCATGCCACATATGCTGGTTAGTTTTTATTGACAGCTTGACACAGTCCCCTGGGGAAAGGAGCCTCAACTGAAGAAATGCCTAGATCGGATTGGCCTAGGGAGACTGTCTCGAATGTTCATTTATGTAGGAGGGCCCAGCCCACTGTGGCAGCACCATCTCTAGGGAGGTGGTCTTGGGCTGCGTAAGACCTATATAAAACATGTCAGCAAGCCAGACAGTGAGTTGGCAAGTAGCATTCCTCCATGGGTCCTGTTTCCTTCATGTTCCTACCTTGACTTACCTCAAAGACTGTGACCAGAAGTTGTAAGATGAAATAAACTATTTTATCAAAGTTGCTTTATCTCAGAGTGTTTTATCATAACAACCGAGAATATTTAACTAGAACCGAGCAGGCAAGTCCCTTATGTGTACATGATATCAGTACAAACACAGTAAGCTTCTCTCTTTCTCATCCCACACTGGATGAAGTTAACAGAGATATAAGGGCAAACAAGGACAAAGGTTAAAGACTGAGGTTTTGAATGATTCTAGTATATGAATATTATCCAGCCATTAAAATTGAGGAACAGGAGGATATGGAGAAGAAATACGGGAAGGCATTTAGCATTCAGCTTCCTCACCTAATACATTATAAACCTGATTTATCACTATGTAAATACGCAGATACAAGAACAAAAGCTGAAAGTCAATATGCAGAAGTGAACGTCTCTGCAGCGTAGTGATCGGTGACCGTGGCTCGCATTTTTCTTTTTTTAATTTCATTTTGTGTTGTTTTATTATTTTGTGATAATGAATAAGCACAGAAGAAAAGTATTCTACTCTCTTCCAACATGTTTATCCCATGGTTTCTTAACTGATAAATACAATCTCTTCACACTCCAATTTCCAAGATGTTCCAGGGCCTTGTACCTTGAGGCCCTGGGTGCAGAGGGCATCATTTGCTTCTAGCAATGACAGAAGTTTCTACTGAACAACTGGAGGATGCTCTAAGGCCCCTTCAGGGTACAGAGAAGCTGCCTTCTATAGATTTATGTCTCTGGGCTCCAGGGGACACTAAGGGCACAAGAAAAGCCATCAAATTTTGTTTGGCCTTGGGCTCTGATTCAAAGGCTCAAGCTTCCAAGGCCCTTACCCTCCCCATCCTGAACGACAAGGTGCTGGCTCCCACGGGCCCTTAAAACCCGCGTTTTGACTGCCTGAGATGCACTGAATTAGTGCAAGAACATTCTCAAAGCAGGGCTTCTCCACCAGCCTTTCCAGACAGGAACAGACCATAAACTATTTGGGCTGCTAAGCTCATAACTAGATCAAGGAGAGAAACTAGAAATGGCAGGTTGATTTTATGCTTCTGCACTATCTCTCCAGTCTATCAATCCGTAGAACCAACAAGTATCAGCAACCCTGACATACATCAGAAGATGCAGCCTATAAACCCAGGAAGCAGAGCCAGAGACATCTCAATTTCCAGTGAGGCTAGAAGGCTGCCCTCTCGGGCAGAGAAAATCTAGCCCTGCAGCTAAGCAGCCTTCCCTTCAGCCAACATCCTGATTCTGCAGCATTCGGGCCTATATTCCTATGTGTTGTGCTGCTGTTTATGCAATAAAGTATCTGACTAGGGACACAGAAACTGGGTTCCAGAACAAAAGCCCATCACCCGTGGGGTCCCAGGCACGGGGATAGCTGCACTTTTCTCATGATCAGATGATCTGCTTCACCAGCCATATTGTCAAGAGGCTGAGCCTGCATGTGAGGTCTACAATGGTTAATCTTGATTGTCAACCTGATTGGATTAGAAGATATCTGGGAGATTAGTAAAGCTCATTTCAATCTGCTACAATAGTTCCCAAGAGCAAAAGCCTTCTGACCTAATCAGCGGCTTAACCCATGGATAGAAACAAAATGTAAATTAACTATTGGGGGACAGTAGAAACTATTGAAGGTCAGTCCTGGATAGAGGAAGTAGGTGACAGAAAGTACAGGCCTTTAAGGAGTGTATCTTTCCCTGAGTCTTCCTATCTTCTCTGGTTCTTGTCTGAAAGGAGGCAAGCAGCTTCTAACACAGGCTCCCCCTGCCATTACATCCTCTTCATAAGGAGACCAGAATCTGCAGAGCCAAGAAATATGGGCCAAAGCCCCTGGGACCTGGAGCAGAATCCTTCCTCCTTTTAGGTTGTTTATGGCAGGTATTTGGTCACAATGATAAGACTGACAAAGGACCCCATTTTCTGATTCACGTCAAATGTTAGCCTTGATCATCTAGGGAGATGAATAAAGAATTTGCCATGTAAACATGAGAATCATGCTCAACTCCTCAGAACCCATGTGAAGTCAGCCCAGCATCACATATCTGCAATCCCAGTGATCCTATGATGAGAAGGGAAGCAGAGACAGGAGATTTCCTGGAAGCTTGCAGGCCAGCCAGCCTGGCATACAAAACAGTGAAGAACAAAGAAACTCCATCTCAAACAAGATAGGAGGTGAGGACCACCACTCAAGGTTGTCTTCTGACCTCCACACAGGGACTGTGGCATGCATGTCTTCACACACACACACACACACACACACACACACACACACCACAGAGACACACACACATACACACAAAGATTAAAAACAATGAGCATCAGCCCTACCTATGTAACAGAAAAAGCCATCCTTGCCTGCCTGTCCTATATCTCCACAGCATGAGAGTCTACCTACCTTAAACTATACATCAAGGTAGAGAGACCCAACATCTTATGTTATTTTCTTACTAAAGGTCTGAAGGCAGCCAGACACTGCCCCATGTTTCCTGTGATACTCAGATAAGACTTCCCTTTTTGGTCTCAAGTTAATAGTTCTTTCACAAGATAGTCAATAACTTTCTTACTTACACTGTACTGGTTTTGACTCTTGACGAATACCATCTCGTCCATCTCCCCGACTGTCCTCTTTCTTCTGCTCCTTTACTGGCCACCATTCTCATAGCCCTAACTTCTTTTCCTAGGGTCTTCCTCTAGCCTTGGTGACCCCTTGATAATAATGTCATTATAACCAGACTCTCTGTTTAAATTTATCATTTTAAAACATAGTTTTAAATGAAACTATGGAATAGATCATTTAGGCATGCGTATAAAATAATTAATGCCATAGAATTATGAATCTGATGTCTGGAAGGGATTGTAGCCTCCATGTGATGCAATTTAATCCTTTAAAAGGAGAATTAAGCAACAGAAGATAGAAATAGTAAATGGCTGTTATGGTTTAGTCTTTATGTCCCCAAAATGTATATGTTGAAATCAAACCCTGAGTATGATGGATCTGGAGGAGAATTAGGTCATGGGATAGACCCCTCATAAAAGGGAGAAGAACCCACATAAAGGCTGATAAGACCAGAGCTCACATATTCCACCACATGATAGTATAACATGGTGTCTGCAGTCTGCAGGCTGGAAAGGAGCCTTTATCAGAACCCAATCATCAGGGTTGGCAGCAAGCGCCTTTACCACTGATCCATCTCACCAGGCTAGTTTTTGAATTTTTTATAGAGTCTGAGATAATGACTGAATACAATACTGTATGAATCATTTGTTGCAAAAGAGTAATAGAGTACAGTGCTTATAGTCTGCTCTAATCCAGAACCCACATTTAAACCTATGAAAGGGGCTGGAGAGATAGCCTAGAGGTTAAGAGCTCCAACTGCTCTTGCAGAGGACCCGGGTTCGCTCCCCAGCACCCACATGGTGGCTGAGAACCGTCTTTAACTCCAATTCCAGGGGAACCCGACACCCGCTTCTGACCTCCGAGGCATTGCACAACATGGGTGCACAAACCTACATGCAGACAGTACACTCATACACATAAAAAATAAATTTAAAAAATTAAACTATGAAAGGGGCTGTAGAGATGGCTCGGTGGTTAAGAGCACTGGCTGTTTATACAGAAGACCCAGGTTCAGTTGCCAGAACTCACTTGCTGGCTAATAACTCCATAACTCCAGTTCCAGGGGATCTGATGCCCTCTTCTGAAATCCACAGGCATTGCATGATATAGGTACATTTACATACATGCAGGCAGTACACATACTCATACACATAAATTTTTTTAGAGTAAATAAAATATGTTTTGAAAAAGCCAATGAAAGAAGGACCAAGCTTCTGCATAGAGAATCTGTTCCCGGTGTTCTCAAGAACGGCAATCCAAAGGCAAGAGAGATGGCTCAGTGGTTAAGAGTAGTGGCTACTCTTGCCCAGGACCTGGGTTTAGTTCCCAGCACCCATATGTCAGCTGACAACCTTCGTAATTCCAATTCTGAGGGATCTAACACCCTCTTCTGGTCTCCCCATGGATGAATACATTTACACACATGCAGGCAAAACACCCATACTCATAAAATAAAAATAAATTAGCATTTAAAAATCTTTAAAGAACTGCAGTGCTAAACAAATCATGATAAGAAAGGCTTCTCAGGACTTTGGGAGCACTGACTGTTAAGACATGGCCTTTGGGGGTCTTTCTACTTAACACAGTGAGGAAAGACAGATTAAAAGAGGGCTCAAGTCCACTACCTGAATGTAAATTCCTGTGCCATCTCCTAGTTTTATTACCTTGGGTAAAAGCTCAATTTTTTTATCTATTAAAGTGGGAAAAAACAATAGTCTGAATCCATAAGGTTAAGAACAGAATTAAATGAAATAACATATGGAAACATAACTTGAAAGAGCTTCCTCTCTCAGCTCCTCCTGAAAATGCTCAATAACTTATCAGAGACTGCGCACAGGTGGGTCATGCTGAAGTGAATCCAAACTTCTATTTTCCTGACAGATGATACCATCCAACACAGTCACAAATGTTCCAGGAGGAAAAGGTGCATAGAACACAGCCAATAAATATAAAAATTACTAAATCTAGTTCATTTAAAAGCCATATAGAATGCCGAGTACAGTGGTATGTATCTTTTATCCCAGTGCTCAGGAGGCAGAGGCAGCCAGATCTCTGTGAGTTCAAGGCTATCCCTGTCTACATATCAAGTACCAGGCCAGCTGGGACTCCAGGGAAACCACGTTTAAAAAAAATTGTTTAAGCCACATATTAATTCCTAGTTAATTGCATATTAATTATTATCTTGTTATAGCATTTATACATTTGATAAGGAACCTGCTGCTAAGATTAAATGTTCATTTTTCCTTTCTCCAACTGCTGCAGTGAATGATCTTTTATCAGTATATACTCCCAAGCCTGAATGATAAAATAATAATAATAATAATAATAATAATAATAATAAGTTCCTCAAAGCCAGCCTGGTCTATAGAGTTAGCTCCAGGCCAGCTGGGACTAAAGGGAAACCTTGTCTCAAAAGACAAAAAAAGACAATAATAATAATAATAATAGTTCCATGTCAGTCTCCTTTCTAAAAGTTCAGTATTACTCAAAGTCTCCTCCCCCTGAAGTTTCTCCTACTGCAGGTATGGAAAAAGAAGCAAGTAGTATCTACTACTAGTGACATCTCCCCCCAAAGTCCTTTGAAATGACAAGCCCAGCCTACTGACCTCTTCCAGGTGATCACTTAATGGGCAGCAGCCCCTTAAAACATTTTCAAGGTCTGTAGCTCTGCTTCCTGGGCTTTCAGAAGTTAGCTTTTCTATGTTTACTTCATTGAAATACAGCTCCCCAAAATAAGTCATGTGAGCTCAACTGAATTTCTTGGTAGAGGAATTGTGCATAACAAGACAGTTGGCAAGGTTATATCACTCCATGAAAGCTGTAATTTCCCTGCAATTGATTTCCTAAAGATAACTCAGTGTTTACGTGCAGTGAAAGCTAATTTAACAAGGAAGATGAGTCTCTTCAGAACACCTTGATTGGCAATTGTGATAAATTCCTATAATTACTATTGACTCTGAGGAGGATTTTCATTTGTTAAGATGCTGCTGAAATGACAGTCCAGTGAGGGCTTTACACAGAAGAAATGGAAGCACCACAGGTGGTTCCCATCCTCACAAAGGAAATTTGGGGGCTAACCTGGTTATAGATATTTCAGACCTCAGAGAGACCCCACATCCTCTTTATACATCTGTGCAGACCGAAAATTCTCATAGGGACCATAGTTCATGGAAAGTAGCTTGCCCTCCTAGCAAAGATGTAAAATTGGATCTAGAGGGGCTGGAAAGACGGATCAGCAGTTAAAAGCACTGGCTGCTAGCGACCATCCTTAGCTCCAGTTCCAGGGAATCCAATGCCCTCTTCTGACATTTTAGGGCATTGCGTTACATGATTGTGTACTTACATGTATGCAGGCAACACACTCATACACACCGAATAAAAAAATATATATTTTTAAATGGATCTATATCTGAAAAGGCACCAAAATCTTGGTGTTGATGTAAAAAGTTGAATAGGGGATAATTGGCTAAATCAATAAGTATAAACCTAAAGAATACTCTGCAGCTATTAATATGATTTGTGAAAAGTTAGAAACAGCAAAATGCTTATATATGGTTTTAAGTGTAAAAGGTAGATGTGAAATTATATGTGCAGTACTGTTAGTCAGTTTTCCATTACTGTAGCAAAATACCTGAGATGCTTAACTTAAAAAATGAGAAAGGTTTGGTTTGGGGAGGTTCAGTCCACGATCCAATGGCTGCAATGCAGCAAATCATTCACAGCCAGAACACAAAGGGAAGAGGAGTGGTCAGCACTAAAATGTCCCCTCAGCAGCATACCCCTCTGACCTAACTTCCTCCAACTGGGCCCCACCCTTGAAAGGTTCCACTGTCTCCCAAAAGCACCACAGGCTGGTGAGCAAGCCTTTAGCACATATGCATTTAGGAGACACTTTAGGTCTGAAATGGAAAGTCTAATCTCAGCAATATAAAAAAGTCTTCATTAAAAGAACAGAAAGTGATTTTTTGTATTTTCTTTGCTTCTACTTCATTGATTTCTGCTCTGATTTTTTTATTTCTTTTTTTAGGTTTAAATTATTTTTATTTTGGAGGGGATTGAAATTTTTTGTTATTAAACTTTTTCCATAAGTCTTACATCATTTCTCAATTGAATCTAGAGTCACTTCCCTTTCCATGTTCCCCACCCCAACAGAGTACCTGTACTCTGCCATACATGTCCTGCATCTTTTTCTGAGTCTTTCCAGAGTTTTTTTTCCAGTTCTTTTATTGTTATTGTTCTCTCCTACTTGTATTGCTTCAATATATATATATATATATAATACATGTCCTGCATCTTTTTCTGAGTCTTTCCAGAGTTTTTTTTCCAGTTCTTTTATTGTTATTGTTCTCTCCTACTTGTATTGCTTCAGTATATATACATATATATATATATATATTGAATTGGATGACTTTTTTCCTAAAAGATGTAATATTTTCCCTAAGGAAGTACTCAAAGGCTCCTCCTTGGCCCAAACAACCATCAATCCTGCACTTGTGCTCCACATTGGGGTCTTTCCCTCCCATAGTCCCCCAAATGAAGTCCACTAAGCACTTGTCCTGTCTTGATCACCCTGCATTGGCCTCCATGATACAGCCAAGGTAGTCCAACAATGGCAGTCCATATTCTGATGAGGCTGAATTCCCATTAGCTGCTTAATTCACAAGCTGGGTATCTCAGCAGTCCTCAGTCCACATTGGAAGGCTAAAAAAGCTGTGTCTCGGGGCTGGAGAGATGGCCTAGCGGTTAAGAGCGCCTACCGTTCTTGCAGAGGACCCGGGTTCGATCCCCAGCACCCACATGGCGGCCGAGAACCGTCTGAAACTCCAATCCCAGGAGAACTCCAGTTCCAGGGGAATCCGAGACCCTCTTCTGACCTCCGCGGCATTGCACGACACGGGTGCACAGACTTGCGTGCAGACAGTACATTCATACACATACAGAAATAAATAAAATTAATAAAAAAAAAAAAGCTGTGTCTCATGTCTTTGAGGAGTGCCAAAAGCAGTGGCATCCACAGAGCAGATACACCTGCCTGTAAGAATTGAAGACAAGTCAAACAACAGTGCTCTCTTTTTTCTTTTTGTCTTTTTATTAAGATCTCAAGTTTTATGTCTGCATTACAGTTTTTCTGGTCTTACTGGTTATTTATTTCTGATTGTACTTTCCTTCTGGATTCTTAAGGCCACACAGCCCAGATTAACCAAGGTTTTGTTTTCTTGAGGTCAGTTGATGATCTGGTCCTCAGGGGTCTCTCAAGGTGTGTTTTTGGAGGGAGGGTGGGGGCCCCTTGCTCTTTTCAGCTCCTCATCCACCAGTTCCATCCACATGAGGACAAAATCAGGTCTTGCTAGAACAGACTTCCTTTTCTGAAGCATGAGCAGACTTTCCTCTTTATAGACTGGATGCTGGCTGAAGTCCCCTTAGTGGATCTCCAAGACCTCCCTGAACAGGAAGACTGGTGACCCACCTCTGCAGGACATTTCAAGAGATACCCCCAGGCATAATCCCCTAGGACTTGGTTGACTTCTGAGGGCAAGGAACAAAGTTGTTCCCCAGGTTCCTCAGCCAAATTGGTATGGACATCAAGTATGGTCCTTAAGCACCCAGAAAGGCTAAGTTGCACCAGCCTGTTACGTTGCACCTATTTAACACTGTATCCTTTGGAAACAAACTGTATGTTATTTTCATGTCATATTTCTTGATTTGTGTCTTTCCATTTTAATCCCATAATACTCTAAAAGATGCACACATACCCTCCGTCATATCTTCCTGTTGTGTTTAGGGTTCATTTGTTGTTGTCTTTTAGCTGCAGTGTTAACTCATTTATTTGTGCTCTTTATGTTTTGTTTTTTTTTTTTAATGTAGGCACCCAGGCTATAAGCTTCCCTCTTAGGACTGCTTTTAAGGTATCCCATAGGTTTTGTTGTGTTGTACTGTCATTGTTGTTTAGTTCCAGGAATGCTTTTATTTCTTTCTTTATTTCTTCCTTGACCCACTCATTATTCAGGAGTGTGTTGTTTAGTCTCCATGTGTTTGTGTAGGTATTAAGGCTTATCCTGGTGTTGATAGTGAGCTTTATTGCACTGTGGTTTGATAGAATGCATGAAATTATTTCAATTTTTTTGTATTTGTTGAGGTTTTTTTCTGTGTCCCAGTATGTGGTCAATTTTGGAGAATGTTCCGTGGGGTGCTAAGTAGAAAGTGTATTCTCTGGTGCTTGGGTGGAATATTTGGTAGATGTCCGTGAAGTTCATTTGCTGTATTGTATTTTTCAATTCAGATGTCTGTCTGTTTATTCTTTGTCTGGTTGATCTGTCCAAGGGGCTCAGTGGGGTATTGAAGTCCCCTACTATGAGTGTGCTGGGGTTAATCTGTGCCTTGAGGTCCTGTAGAGTTGTGTAAACTTGTGCATTGAAAAGGTTGTAAAAGACTGAGAAAAAGATGCAAGACAGGACTTAACATGTATGACAGAATCCATGAGCTCTGGTGGGGGAGGTGGGCATGGTTGGGGGAATGAGTCTAAATTTGATTAAGAAATGTTGTATGAAATGTGCTCAATTAAAAAAAGAACAGGAAGTGGAGCTAGAGAGATGGCTCAGCCATTAAAGGCACTGGCTACTTTCGAAGAGGACCTGGATTCCTTTTCCAGCACCCACGTGGCAGCTATCAATCATCCTCTCAACTCCAGTTCTAGGGAATCCAAGGCCCTCTTTTGACCTCCATGGGCACTGAATGGCACAGGTGCATATATATACATGAAGGCAGTACACTCATACACAAAAATAATAAAATATTTTTAGAAAGCAAAGGCATCCCCCATCAATAACAGTCAGAAACCTCTGTCTGAGTGGTGAGGAGAAATAAACAAGAAAGAAGAAAGAAACTCTACTTTTCAAAAAGTCCAAGCTGGTAAGTAATAAGGGCTTACCCCTGATGCCTGCTGGGGTTAACACATGAGAGTCATACCACAGAATAGCCCTGTTGTGAATAAACTGCCTTTTCTGTTTGGAAATAATGTCAGCAAACACCTAAAACTGTATCCATTCATTTCCTGTTTGT
Source organism: Rhizomys pruinosus (assembly GCA_009823505.1). Taxonomy (NCBI): domain Eukaryota; kingdom Metazoa; phylum Chordata; class Mammalia; order Rodentia; family Spalacidae; genus Rhizomys; species Rhizomys pruinosus. The sequence continues at coordinate 680,655 of VZQC01015136.1, forward strand.
GTTTCTGCGTGATACAGACACCAAGCAAGGACTCACAGCTAAGAGTCTACTCTGACATACAGCACATATGGCGCAGACTTTTGTTGTTGTTGTTGTTGTGCAGATGTCATGCACTGAGTATTGATCAAATTCTATTATAGTCATTGATGTTCCAAAGTGTTAGTTTATCATTTCATATACTCCATTCAACAATTCTAGGGGACACGATAGGATTCTCCTTCCTCCTAAAGACAAGGCTGGGAAATGTGAGTGGTCTGTATGAGGTCTCAGAACACAGCAACTATTTAAACCTCAGTCTCGTGTTTCCAAACATGAGGAGGACTCTTCCTACTGCTCCGTAATTATGGCAAACTTTTACAAACTGGGGAAAATAAGCATGTTCCGCCTACATTCACAGTTTTTGACTACATTTAAAAACTGCTACTGGGAAGGGTGGCACAGGACTATAACCCCAGCACTCAGGAGGAAGAAGCAGGAGGATCACCAAGGAAGGCCTGAGCCACACAGTGAGTTCCAGACTGGCCAGAGTAATAGTGAGACCTTGTCTCAAAAAACAAAAAAGTTAAAACTAATAGAATGAATACTGCCTACCGGTAACTCTCCTTCTTAGAGGCTTTGACATTTCAAATACATACACATATACACATAAATGGATATTAGGGATGTTAAGAACATAATGAAAAATACAAGCAGACATATTATTTTGCTTGCTGGCTCAACAAATATGATTTTAATGTGCTAAGAGCCTCAAATTAAATTTTAATTAACTACAAACTGAATTTATTGCATAATGAATGTTTGAATGGCATAATGAATGTTTATCTTGGACAAGTTTCTTCCTCTTTTTTTTTCCTGGGGTGAGGGGAAGAGTTGTTTACTTGTTTTCCTATCCAGCTACAGGTAATTAGTTTGCTTACTCTGGATAACAGGGTCTCAGAGGGGAGAAGGCAGCAGAAAGCCAGAGGACTTCACAGAGCCCAAGGCCTAGAGGCTTCTTTCTTGTGGAATTTTGATTTTCGCCTGAAGGTAAAAAGCAGCGAGTGAAGGTGGCTGGTCAGAGTTTGACTGGTAAAGGTCATTCTAACACCCACTCAGGGCAGAGTTTGAGACCTCCCTGGAAGAGACAAAGGCAGGCTGCATAGCAGAGGGCAAAGAGAGAAAGTGGGCCACACCACCTTCTACTGCATGCATAGAGAGGTTATCAGCTGCAGCACTGCGGAGGAGGAGGACTTGGGGAAAGGCCAACCTGGGAAGGCCAGCCAGCAGCCACAGTAGCAGGACCTGACTCTCAGCACTGGTGTAGGGAGTGTGCACTGCAGCCTGTGGAGGGCACTGCAGCCTATGGAGTACACTGCTGACTATGGAGTGCACTACAGCTTGTGGAGTACACTGCTGACTGTGGAGTGCACTGCTGACTGTGGAGTGCACTGCTGACTGTGGAGTGCACTGCAGCCTGTGGAGTACACTGCTGACTGTGGAGTGCACTGCTGACTGTGGAGTGCACTGCTGACTGTGGAGTACACTGCTGACTGTGGAGTGCACTGCTGACTGTGGAGTGCACTGCTGACTGTGGAGTACACTGCTGACTGTGGAGTGCACTGCTGACTGTGGAGTGCACTGCTGACTGTGGAGTGCACTGCTGACTGTGGAGTACACTGCTGACTGTGGAGTACACTGCTGACTGTGGAGTGCACTGCTGACTGTGGAGTGCACTGCTGACTGTGGAGTGCACTGCTGACTGTGGAGTACACTGCTGACTGTGGAGTACACTGCTGACTGTGGAGTGCACTGCTGACTGTGGAGTGCACTGCTGACTGTGGAGTGCACTGCTGACTGTGGAGTACACTGCTGACTGTGGAGTACACTGCTGACTGTGGAGTGCACTGCTGACTGTGGAGTGCACTGCTGACTGTGGAGTGCACTGCTGACTGTGGAGTACACTGCTGACTGTGGAGTACACTGCTGACTGTGGAGTGCACTGCTGACTGTGGAGTGCACTGCTGACTGTGGAGTGCACTGCTGACTGTGGAGTACACTGCTGACTGTGGAGTACACTGCTGACTGTGGAGTGCACTGCTGACTGTGGAGTGCACTGCTGACTGTGGAGTGCACTGCTGACTGTGGAGTACACTGCTGACTGTGGAGTACACTGCTGACTGTGGAGTGCACTGCTGACTGTGGAGTGCACTGCTGACTGTGGAGTGCACTGCTGACTGTGGAGTACACTGCTGACTGTGGAGTACACTGCTGACTGTGGAGTGCACTGCTGACTGTGGAGTGCACTGCTGACTGTGGAGTGCACTGCTGACTGTGGAGTACACTGCTGACTGTGGAGTACACTGCTGACTGTGGAGTGCACTGCTGACTGTGGAGTGCACTGCTGACTGTGGAGTGCACTGCTGACTGTGGAGTACACTGCTGACTGTGGAGTACACTGCTGACTGTGGAGTGCACTGCTGACTGTGGAGTGCACTGCTGACTGTGGAGTGCACTGCTGACTGTGGAGTACACTGCTGACTGTGGAGTACACTGCTGACTGTGGAGTGCACTGCTGACTGTGGAGTGCACTGCTGACTGTGGAGTGCACTGCTGACTGTGGAGTACACTGCTGACTGTGGAGTACACTGCTGACTGTGGAGTGCACTGCTGACTGTGGAGTGCACTGCTGACTGTGGAGTGCACTGCTGACTGTGGAGTACACTGCTGACTGTGGAGTACACTGCTGACTGTGGAGTGCACTGCTGACTGTGGAGTGCACTGCTGACTGTGGAGTGCACTGCTGACTGTGGAGTACACTGCTGACTGTGGAGTACACTGCTGACTGTGGAGTGCACTGCTGACTGTGGAGTGCACTGCTGACTGTGGAGTGCACTGCTGACTGTGGAGTACACTGCTGACTGTGGAGTACACTGCTGACTGTGGAGTGCACTGCTGACTGTGGAGTGCACTGCTGACTGTGGAGTGCACTGCTGACTGTGGAGTACACTGCTGACTGTGGAGTGCACTGCAGCCTGTGGAGTGCACTGCTGACTGTGGAGTTCACTGCTGACTGGAGTGCACTGCTGACTGTGGAGTGCACTGCAGCCTGTGGAGTACACTGCTGACTGTGGAGTGCACTGCTGACTGTGGAGTGCACTGCTGACTGTGGAGTGCACTGCAGCCTGTGGCGTGCTCTACAGAGCCCTCTATTTTTAATTATGGTAAAAATGCTAGCATTTTCAGTATACAGCTGAAGGGTTTGGTGTATTCACATAGATTTGCAAGAGTTCTCCAGAGCCTATTCAGCAAGCAAACTGAACCTCCACCCCTAAATCCCCCTTCCTCTAAGCCCTCCATAGCCATCACTCTACTTTCAGTTTCTATTAATCTGAGGACTTTAGAGACCCTATAGAAGTGGAATTACTGAAAATTTCCATAATCAGAAACTAAGAAATTTCAATTACGTGAAATGTGGCTTTGTATCAACGTTTTTGGAGTAATTTGTCTAGTGCTCTAAGGAATCCAGTTCCCCTGTTCCCGCAATGGCTGCCAGGGGGACTCAGCATCACCTTTCACCATGTTTTTTGTCAGGATTAAGACCACACCAAAATTAAGATACAATGGCTAATCTCAATGAGCTCATAGTACAAGCAGTTATGTGCTCTACACAAAACTCAGAACATGGTAAAAATGTAGAGAATATTAGTTCTTTAGTAAGACACTTCTCAACAGCTATGAAGAACAAAAAAATAAAAAATAAAATATATAAAATAATAACTTCAGCATCTGAAACTAACAGTGCAGACATAGCTAACAAAGAATATTTCCAAAGTGTAAGCTCCCCCAAGGTTTGCCAGTAATCTTCATCTGTAAACATAATTAAAAGCAATAGATTTATTTCACTGAAGGCAAGAATTTAACAAATTCCTGCTCCTGTTTTTGTAATAGGCACTCAGGCACTTTCGACACTGTACAGTATTTTCCTGTTCTCGAGACATGTTGGAAATATGAAATGATTGTAATAGCATAAGAATATCCTTTCTCTTCCTAATGAAATTCTTAAAGGCTGCAGTCTCTGTAATACAAACAAGCGTTTCTGCTTTCCTGCATTCACTATGCAGACAGCCAACCGTGGCTGCTCTGATTGTGGCAGCCACACTGCCGTCTGCTGTGTAGAAGTGGAATTGCATTCCTTGGAGGGAAAGAATATTTAAAAATCAATGCCTTGACAAATTGGTGCTGCCTGGTTTAGGTAAATAGACCTATTATCCTAGAAACTCTGTACTTTATTGCAATAGGTCACACTTCTACCTAGTTACACTTACTGGCTTTTGTGCTAAACTTACCTTGTTACTAACAATGTCACTACCTTGCCCAGTTCTATAGTATATTAGTTACTTTTCTCATTGCTGTGACAAAATATCTCTTAACAGCAACTTAAGGAATGAAGGATTTGTTTGAGATCAGGGTTTGAGAAGGAATACATTCCATCCTGGAGGGAAAGCTTGGTGGAGGGTGAAGCAGTTGGTCACATTGATCCAAGCAGGAAATAGAAAAGCGTGGAACACTGGCCCTCCACCAGTTTCTTCCTCATTCAGTCCCAAACTCTGGCAATAGAATGAGTGGTGTCCTCACCCCGTTAACCCTTTCTAGAAACGTCCTTACAGACACGCACAGAGGAGTGTCTCTTAAATGATGCTATATTCTGTCAAACTGACCGTCACATAAGCAACTTGGCTTGCTGCTTCCTTTCATGTCGCTTATCTAAGATGAATTACTTAATGTTACTCCATCACTTTTTACAATGTCTGGTTTTATAAGGATGAGCCCCAGGGCCTGTTTTCTCAAGGCAGCCTCTGTACACGGCCACACGATAACAACGTGCACCACATCCCTTTTTTTCTGATTTTTTTCCCCTTTCTCTTGCTTCTTATGCACAGACCTTTTGACAAGTCTTAATTGTCCTGATTACCCATTTGAGATACTTAGTTAAGCAGATGTGACACCCAAGGCCTCCCAGACCCAGAACTTCTGCTGGTTCATCCTTGACCACCACCTCCCGCCTTCCCAAAGTGCTCTCTGACCCCAATATCTTCCCCTGGATGATTAGTTAGTTGTTTCTGTCAAAGCATAGAAACCAAGTGCCAAGTTACGTGGCTAATTATTTTATCTATGAACTACCTTCAAGTATTTGCTTGTTGATAGGGGCCTCCGTCATCCATAACTCAATTAAAATTATGAATAACTGGCAGAATTGTAAGTACTCTGAATGTCAATAAAGGCAGTACTGGGAATCTTTAAATGATCAGATAAGGGAACACTTTCAGAGCCAGCATTCATATTATAGACAGGGTATTTACCACATACACATACAGACACACACACACACACACACACACACACACACACACAGTTGTACATACGTAAAGCCAACCCCAAGGACAGAAAATGTCCTTTCCTATAAATCTGAATCCTAAGGCTTTCCATACATCAGACTTTAAGCAGTGCCAGACCCAGAGTGTGTGCGTTCCTCCACAGCTCCATAATGACCTCACACACAGCAGGTCAGGTAACCAGTGGGCAGATTTTAGGGCAAACATAAATCATTCATGGCATGACATACCAGATGAGCAACTTCATAATCTTGGGTTAATGTTCCAGAACTTGTTCTCAGAGGTTCCATGTTGGAAGGAGACTGTCCCATCTACTTGAAGCAATCCATACAAAAAAGACTAGTATGAAAACCATGAAGGACCCTTTATTCAATGATATTTCACTGCAGCTCCATCCACAAAATGGCATCTCTTATCAAAATCATCCCATAAGAGGTAATTTCAGAATTTGCCTCCCATGAGGCTAGAGAGATTGCTCAGCAGTTAAGAGCATTGGCTGCTCTTGCAGAAGATCCAAGTTCAATTCCCAGAATCCACACAGTAGCTAACAACCATCCATAACTCCAGTTCCAGGGGAATTCAAAGCCCTCTTTTGACCTCCATGGGCATTGCATGACATGGGTGCATTTACATATATGCAGCCAATACACTCATACACATAAAATAAAAATAATAGTATAAATAAATTACAGCCTAAGCTTACAGACATATTATTACATAATATGCTTGCAGTCATATTAGCACTTAATATCTTCCGGTGGCAAACACCTGTTTGCTCGCCAACTTGGAATAGATAAGGACAAGATTCATAAATTTTTCACTATGTTGTAAAAAATTGTGCTCTGAGAATTCCCATCACTTCAAGTACAGAAGTACTCAAGGCTTCCAGGCACAGTACCACACACCAATAATCCCAGCACCCGAGAGTCTGAAGGAGGAAGATTGCAAGTTTGAGACCAGCCTGTGTGGCCGGAGACTAGGGACTAGAGACGTTAGAATTAAGACTGACATATGAAAGTAGCCTGCTTGCAGATACTAGAAGACATTGCCCACCTGGGCTTCATTTAATGAACAGAGTATACATGAAATAACAAAGTGGGGGTGGGAGCCTGAGGGTGCCGAGCAGTGGTGCTGTAGTTGTGGAATGTACTATATCTTATAAAGCAAGCCAGCTTATGAAGATTACATGACTCAAGACCCAGTGCTTTAGGGGCTCTTTACTCTGCTCACTAGCCCACCCCCATTCTTGGGAGTGTTTTTCCTTTCCTAATAATAAATTTCCTAATATTATTTCCTAATAATAAATAATATTTATTATTTATTTATTTATTTTTATATTTTTTATTTTACTTATTTTTATTTTTATTTTATGTGTATGAGTATATTGCCTTCCTGTGTACACCTCGATGCCCACAGAGTTGTTAGCCACCATGTGGGTGCTGGGAATCAAGCCTGGGTCCTCTGCAAGAGCAACTGGTGCTTTTAACTGCTGAGCCATCTCTCCGGCCCCAATAGTTCTATTTCTAACCATGTCTCCCTGGTGCAGGCTTTTACCCTGGGACATAAGAACCTGGAATTGAGTACCCTCTCAACTCAGCTCCAAGGCCCAGCAATAAGCTTTTTTTTCATTTTCCTTCCTTTTATGTCTCTTTTGGATACCAGCCCAAGGCTTAGGCATTTATAACTTTGACATTCTGAGCATCTTCACTGTCTCTCTGACCTCTGTTCCTAACATGAAGCCAGGGTCCTTTCTCCATGTCTCTTCCTCCTGACAGCTGCCAGGATTTTTAGCTTGCCTGCTCTGTCGTTTTTCTCTCAAACTTTAATGAAATTGCCCCCAAGCTTTGTTCTGAGTCTGTTTTAAACAGTTTTTTGATCAGAGACTAAGAACCTAAAAGGAGGCCTGGATTTCCCAGGGTCACCTAGATGACATAGTAAGACATAAAAAAAAAAGATCCAAAAAAGATAAAGCCACATTCAGGACAACAACAGCATGAACAAGAAGCATGCAATGCAATGTGTGCACATGGACAATGATCTCCAGCATGATTCACTGACGCTCACACCGTTTGGTACTGCAGTTGAGTCCAGTGGGAACAGGAGACTTGATTTCAGTGTGTATCACTTATTGCATTTGTGCATCACATGTGGGGAAGGGACACAGAAGAAGAAGGAAGGACTACAAAGCAGTCAGAAGGTGTAATGGCCTTCTCTGGTCCCCTGAGGTGTAAAGTTCCAGGGTGGCAGGTCACAGTCCTGAGTCATTGGCTCTCCAAAGAAGTCAGAGCTGACAGTCCTGCATCTTCGGGAGAACCCATGTTTCACACTTAGCCTTGACTAGAAAATAAAACTGAAGCCAAGGGCTGCAAAATCCTAATGAGCAGTTGAATGAGAACCCTTGCAAAGAACTGGAAGATTGTTGAGGGAGAGCGCTAAGAAGTCCGAGTGCTCAACCGGACAGTCCATCATGTTCAGGATGATGGAAGCTCACTGAACATTCATGCACAACTTACCATAACACTTAAGTTCGTATGTACACTGATCCTGAATTTTGTCAGTGTAAAGTTGAGTTGTCTAAGAATGTTTACCAATATTTGGCAAACTACTTTCTGTCATATTGAAAGATTATTAACATACCCAAGGACTGTTCAATAATTTGATACTATGAGGGCTTGTTACAGGAAATTACATTTTTAAAAATATTTGCTATAGTAAACTTTTGTCAGTAAATTTATGACTTGCTTTAACCACCAACCTCATAACAAATAGATCAGTTTTCATGACCTTACTGACTTTGTAAAAGCTAATTGTCATTTCCTGTCACTCAAAAATTGTTAACATTTCCAGCCTTCAAGATATGCTTCTGTTTGTATGTATTCAAATCAAAAGTATTCACTACATCCTAGGGGCCATTTTGCTTCTACTTTTCTTCACAAAACATGTGATTTGAATCTCCATACTGATGTATATAGATATATATACCACATATAGACCTTGCTTTAAATATCATGCAGTATTTGTAGATCCTCAATACTTAACCAATTCATGCCTCCTGTAATACAGATTCAGATTATCCTCAACTTCCCCCCTTGTTCAAGTTATGAACTTATTACCTCTCACCCCAAATTTACCCTACTCTTTAAAAATTTTGCTTACTCTTCAGAAATGAATCCTGGCCCTTTTCATACTTTTCTTTTACCAGTTGTGATAGTTTAGGAAGAAAGCATTCTACTCCTGGGCTCTGGTTTGATACTCAGCACACTTCTTCTAAAACTGGCCTGCTGCAATTGGAGAGTTCTGTAGAATGTCCCTTCCAGCTTCCCCCATGCCTGGCTCCTCCTGAGCACAGCAACAGGACTATTGGGTTCTTCTCTATCCATCATGCAGTCTTGTGGCAAAATTTCAAGGGAAGCATGTTCCCATAAACAGCTTTCTCCAGCCCTCTAAAGCAAGTAATACAAGACAGAGTTCCAGAGCTCCAGGACTGACATGACACCACACTAACTTCCCCCATAGCCCTGCCTTCTCCAGTGAAGCCAGGACCTGAGGAGGCCCTGTGGCTTCTGTCTGGGTACTTGTGCCCTGACTATTCCTCATCACTGCCATAGGAACAATCCTCTGTGTTCTCTATATCCCACCCACCAGGAGCACATTTCTCTAATATCCTATTATAGCTGACATTCTTTATATCCAACTTTTCTGTTCAAATTTGTACTTGGTTTCTGTGGTGGTTTGAATGAAAGTGTCCCCCATAGGCTTTAAGTATTCAGACATTTTGTCTCCAGTTGGTGGCACTGTTCTTGGAGGTCTTAGAAGGTGTGGACATGCTGGAGGAAGTATGTCAGTGGGGGCAGGCTTAGTGAGTTTAACAAGCCTTGTGGTCTCTAGTCTCTCTCTCTGCTTCTTGTGCTCATTGCGAGATGGAGATGTGACCCTCGGCTTGCTGCTCCAGCCCTGGCCACCATGCTTCCCGCCACAATGGACTCTGATTCCCTGGAACCATCAATCGTAAGCTCAAATAAACTCTTCCTTTTATAAGTTCCCTTGCTCATGGTGATTTATCACAGCAACAGAAAAGTGACTAATATAGTTTCTCTTTTCTGATTAGACCTTGATTAAAATACCATCTGTACTGCCCCCAAACATCATCATATATATGCTTTTTTTGGATTTGAAATTCTGAGATGTATATACTTCAAAACAGTCTTGTTGAGTCACAAGGTAAAAAGTCCAGTGACCTAACCTAGTGATGAGCCCGTCTATATCCTCACAGCTGGTACTTGGCTCTTGCGTGACCATCAACACTTGATCTTCAAGCTTGTACATTCTTTCTCTTCTAATGATGGGAACATCTAATGATGTCTTAGATCACATGATTCTGATGATTAACATCTCTTTCTATACTTGTTGGCCTTTCAGAGTTTCCCTCCCTTTAAACCACCTTTTCATATCTCTTCCCCTCTTATTTTTTGGTATATCTTGTAAATCAAATGTTCTAGAAGATATTCCATGTCAATTTTAGAGATTGCAAATGCTTCATTCCAATCTTGCCTCTGTCTACAAGCTTTGTTCATGTTTATTGAAAATAAATCCTCAGTTTGTTTAAATGTCCTCCTCATTCTAAGATCACAAAATTTCCTTCCACATGTCTTCCACTGACACAGTTTACTTCCGTAACCAGGTCTTTGCTCAAAATACACTCTGATTATGCTGCTAAGAGTGATCCAGATTTTTTCTTCCAATTAGTGAGTCAAAAATAAATATTTTAAAGAAAAGAAGAAAATGATTCTGTCAACTTCTGAGAGGAATCAAAAAGTAGTGTGAGACATAGTCAAAAGCAAAATTGAATTGTCAATACACGTCAAAGAAATGAATAAATTCTTGGGGCTGGAGAGGTAGCCTAGCTGTTAAGAGCACCGACTGCTCTTGCAGAGGACCCAGGTTCGATCCCCAGCACCCACATGGCGGCTCCAATTCCAGGCGAACTCCAGTTCCAGGGGAATCTGAGACTCTCTTCTGACCTCCTCGGCATTGCACGACACGGGTGCACAGACCTACAAACAGACAGTACATTCATACACATACAAAAATAAACAAAATTAAAAAAAATAATAATAATAAATAAATAAGCTGGGTGTGGTAGTGTACACCTTTAATCCCAGCATTCAGGAGGCAGAGGCAGGCAGATCTCTGTGAGTTCCAGGCCAGCTGGGGCTACAGGGAGACCTTGTCTCAAAAAGACCAAATAATAATAAATAATATATATATTTAAAAGTGTCAATGTGCTTGTACTCATAAAGGATTACTTATTGTTAAAAAATGAAAAAAATAAAGAAGTAATAAAAATAAAATAAAATAAAAAGTGTCAATGGTGGTACACACCTGTAATCCCAGCACTTAGAAGGTAGAGGCAGGAGGCTCAGGAGTTCAAGGCCAGATTGCACTATGTGAAACTTTGTCTCAAAAAACAAACAAACAAACAAACAAAAGAACAAGGGCTGGACAGATAGCTCAGAGGTTAAGAGCACTGGCTACTCTTGCAGAGGACCTGAATTTCATTCCCAGCACCCACATGACAGCTCACAACTGTCCATGACTCCAGTTCCAAGGGATCCAACACCATCTCTGACCTCCGTGGGCATTGGACAACATGGGTGTACTTACATATATGCAGGCGATACACTCATACACATAAAATAAAAAGATGAAACATTTTTAAAAAGAACCAAACAAACAAAAGAAATCTCTTCAGCACTTCAACGGAGTTAGTTCATAAGACTGAAGAGATGACTAAGAGCTTTCTAACAGCCAAGACGAAGAGGAAAATACATGGGGTTATAGTAGGCTGTTCATGGGGTGAGTTGGCTCCTCAGAATAACACTGCCTCAGTCCCTCAACCAGGAGGAGCTGCCCCTCGGCTGCTGTGGGCAGCAAGGACACAAGAGGAGGCAGCTTCCCACGCTCCCTGCACCCCGCCGCCCCAGGTCACCTCGTGCTCATCCCAGCCAAGTCTCACAGGCTTCTCCGAGCCGTTCCACCCTGGCCTACTCTTTCAGCTACTTCCTTGATTCTGGGCTGTCTGCAACAGTAGCAAGTTCCCCATCAACAGAAGTATTAAAAAAATGGACCAGATGACCCCTATNCTCCTGGGCTCTGGTTTGATACTCAGCACACTTCTTCTAAAACTGGCCTGCTGCAATTGGAGAGTTCTGTAGAATGTCCCTTCCAGCTTCCCCCATGCCTGGCTCCTCCTGAGCACAGCAACAGGACTATTGGGTTCTTCTCTATCCATCATGCAGTCTTGTGGCAAAATTTCAAGGGAAGCATGTTCCCATAAACAGCTTTCTCCAGCCCTCTAAAGCAAGTAATACAAGACAGAGTTCCAGAGCTCCAGGACTGACATGACACCACACTAACTTCCCCCATAGCCCTGCCTTCTCCAGTGAAGCCAGGACCTGAGGAGGCCCTGTGGCTTCTGTCTGGGTACTTGTGCCCTGACTATTCCTCATCACTGCCATAGGAACAATCCTCTGTGTTCTCTATATCCCACCCACCAGGAGCACATTTCTCTAATATCCTATTATAGCTGACATTCTTTATATCCAACTTTTCTGTTCAAATTTGTACTTGGTTTCTGTGGTGGTTTGAATGAAAGTGCCCCCATAGGCTTTAAGTATTCAGACATTTTGTCTCCATTGGGGCACTGTTCTTGGAGTCTTAGAAGGTGTGGACCATACTGGAGGAAGTATGTCATGGGGGGCAGGCTTAGTGAGTTTAACAAGCCTGTGGTCTCTAGTCTCTCTCTCTGCTTCTTGTGCTCATTGCGAGATGGAGATGTGACCCTCGGCTTGCTGCTCCAGCCCTGGCCACCAGTGCTTCCCGCCACAAAGGGACCTGATTCCCTGGAACCATCAATCGTAAGCTCAAATAAACTCTTCCTTTTAAGTCCCCTTGATTCGGTGATTTAGACAGACACAGAAAGTGACTAATATAGTTTCTCTTTTCTGATTAGACCTTGATTAAAATACCATCTGTACTGCCCCCAAACATCATCATATATATGCTTTTTTTGGATTTGAAATTCTGAGATGTATATACTTCAAAACAGTCTTGTTGAGTCACAAGGTAAAAAGTCCAGTGACCTAACCTAGTGATGAGCCCGTCTATATCCTCACAGCTGGTACTTGGCTCTTGCGTGACCATCAACACTTGATCTTCAAGCTTGTACATTCTTTCTCTTCTAATGATGGGAACATCTAATGATGTCTTAGATCACATGATTCTGATGATTAACATCTCTTTCTATACTTGTTGGCCTTTCAGAGTTTCCCTCCCTTTAAACCACCTTTTCATATCTCTTCCCCTCTTATTTTTTGGTATATCTTGTAAATCAAATGTTCTAGAAGATATTCCATGTCAATTTTAGAGATTGCAAATGCTTCATTCCAATCTTGCCTCTGTCTACAAGCTTTGTTCATGTTTATTGAAAATAAATCCTCAGTTTGTTTAAATGTCCTCCTTATTCTAAGATCACAAAATTTCCTTCCACATGTCTTCCACTGACACAGTTTACTTCCGTAACCAGGTCTTTGCTCAAAATACACTCTGATTATGCTGCTAAGAGTGATCCAGATTTTTTCTTCCAATTAGTGAGTCAAAAATAAATATTTTAAAGAAAGAAGAAATGATTCTGTCAACTTCTGAGAGGAATCAAAAAGTAGTGTGAGACATAGTCAAAAGCAAAATTGAATTGTCAATACACGTCAAAGAAATGATAAATTCTTGGGGCTGGAGAGGTAGCCTAGCGTTAAGAGCACCGACTGCTCTTGCAGAGGACCCAGTTCGATCCCCAGCACCCACATGGCGGCTCCAATTCCAGGCGAACTCCAGTTCCAGGGGAATCTGAGATCTCTTCTGACCTCCTCGGCATTGCACGACACGGGTGCACAGACCTACAAACAGACAGTACATTCATACAATAACAAAATAAACAAAATTAAATATATAATATTATATATATATATAATATATATTAGAAATGAGTAAATTCCCAGACGCTTACAACCTGCCAAGACTGAACCAAGAAGAAATAGAAAGTCCAAACATACCTAGAACTAGTACTGAAATTGAATCAGTATTCAAAAACCTACAACAAAGATGCTTAAGATAGTGTAATTGTAAATTACACCAACATTTAGAGAGAACACTAAAGTCAACCAAACTGAAAACTTAAAGTAAGCATTTGACTTGATAGTGAAGACACAATAGGAAAAAACCTATAGGTTAATATCCCTAATGAATATTAGTGTAAAAATCCTCAATAAAATACTATAAAATACAATTTTACAACACACAAAAAGTACATCATGACCAGGTAGGATTTATCCCCAGATGTTAATGGTAGGTCGAGAAAAACAAATTCCCGATGCCAATACCTAAAGCCAGCTTTTCTCTTGGATTTGTCTACTAAATGTGCTTAACTTTTTTTTTGTCTTTTTTTTTTTTTTGTATGTCTATGAATGTACTGTCTGCATGTAGGTTTGTGCACCCGTGCTGTGGATGCCGCGGAGGTCAGAAGAGGGTGTCGGATTCACCTGGAACTGGAGTCAAGGATGGTTCTCAGCTGCCATGTGGGTGCTGGGGATCGAACCCGGGTCCTCTGCAAGAGCAATCGGTGCTCTCAACCACTAGGCCATCTCTCCAGCATTTTTGGGTTTTTTGGTTTTTTTGTTTGTTTTTTTTTTTGTTTTGTTTTTTTGTCTTTTTGAGACGGGGTCTCCCTGTAGTCTCAGCTGTCCTGGAACTCACCATGTAGACCAGGCTGGCCTCAAACTCAAAGAGATCCACCTTCCTTTGCCTCCCGAGTGCTGGGATTAAAGGTGTGTGCCACCACATCCGGCTGCTTAACTCCTTTTTAAATGGATTTTATGTCATCTGCAATATGATTTACCAGTTAGAAGTAAGTGAGATGGGCTATGACTGTAGCTCAGCGATGGAGAGCTTGCCTAACATGTATTATACCCTGGGTTCAACTTCTAGCACTGTGGAAGGAAAGAAGGCAGGCAGGCAGGCAGCAGGCAGGCAGGCAGGCAAGAAGGAAGAAGAAAGGAAGGAAGGAAGGAAGGAAGGAAGGAAGGAAGGAAGGAAGGAAGGAAGGAAGGAAGGAAGGAAAAAAGACGAGGTCTAACTTAGCAATCTTCTATTCAATACATTTCACACTGCACAGAGAGGGACAGCATGAGGGAAGAAACTAGCCCTCCCTGTCTCAAATGCTGAACCATAGGATAAGGTACCCCATACCCCATTCCACCCCCTCCCTGTCTCAAATGCTGAGCCGTAGGATAAGGTACCCCACACCCCATTCCACCCCCTCCCTGTCTCAAATGCTGAGCCATAGGATAAGGTACCCCACACCCCATTCCACCTTCCTCCCCTTACTGCCCATCAACCTGTACCAGTTTCCTGACTCAGAATTGGAAGCATCAAAGCACACCACTCTGAAGAAAGGCTAACCACTCATTTTAAAGTTTTTCTTGGTTTTTAAACTACTCTTTCTCCTCTCCCTTGTTTGAAAATAGTGAATCATCCATTGCCAAGAAGGGCACTAAATAAAAGGAAACAGAAAAAAGCAAAGAGGGAAATCAAAGGAAGAAATTTAGTGCAACCAGCAAAGGGCTCATTAGCCTCACAACAAAGACAAGCTCAATTTCTTTCTTACTGACATTAAGGAGTTTGATGTGAATCTAACATAAAAGCCAGGCAAATCTGCTAGCTCTTCCTGGGGTCTCAGGGTCTCCGCAGCTGCTTGCAAATTGCTTCCTTCCACTAAAGGTCATCTTTCTTGATTGGTTTCCATTCCTTTCTAAGTCCAGCCAATCAAGGGCTGGCCAAGCAGATGTCTGGAACTCGTCCTGACAGTCCAGGTCAGCAGCTGCAGTCTCACCCCAGAACTGGTCTGTCCTCTCCATTGCAGAATTCTTCCTGCAGGACCTTTAAAAAGAATAAAGAAAAAAAATCACCAGGGCTCATGGATACTTCTTGGGTGAATAGAATCTGTGCTTAGCAAAATGTTAGAGGCTGAAGTTGAACCAAAGAAATGTCATTCAAGGAATCAAATGAAAACAACTTGTACAATTGAAAAAAAATCAGTAACAAGACAAAGATTCAAACTCCCATATTTGTGTCTGGAATACTCTTTATTACCATGGTAATAGATGGAAAAAGAGAAAGAAGAATGAAGCAAAGAAAAAGAAGTGACGGCAGGGAGGAGGAATCAATTACAGAACAGCTAGTGGTTTCCTTCCATCTGGAAGTGTTAAAGGTGGCCTCGGGTTGTTTTACTTTTCTTTCTCCTTACAGCAGTTCTAAAGGTAGACCATTTGTCTTCCCACCAAAGCACACAATGGGCAGAAGGGTATTGGCCTTATGATAAACACCTGACGATATTCTCATTTCCCACATTTCTTAAAATTTTAGGAATATTCATGCAAATGTGATTTAATCATAACAAAATTGATACTGGAATTTACTTGATTCTGGCCATGCATCACTAATTCAACCAGCTTTTACTAAAAGTCAAGCATTCTGTAAGGTCTTAGAGGTGCAAAGATTTGCTCCATTTCCTCAAGGAGCTGGAGAATACTGAGGAAAACAGGCAGAGAAACAGAATTTGAAATGGTGTGTTCACAGCCATTTAGTTTAGAAGTCTGTACAGGTTGCCAACAGAGCACAGAGGGAGGGAAATTAGCCTAACTCAGTGAAGAGGTCAAGAAGTATTTCTTGGAAGAGATAATGTAAGAACTGGGTCCAGATGGAGTGGGTAGGGGACAGAGAAAGCATTCTAGGCAAAGGGGATGGTGACTGCTGAACCCTCTAAAAAGCTCACTACGCACCAGGACAGTCAGCATGGCAGTGGAGTTTCAGCAGAGCATGTTTTAGGAAGCCATCAAGAGTTCTGGGGCTGGAGTTATGCAACAGTTAGAGGCTTAGAATGTATTTTGGAAAATACAGAAAACCACTGAAGATGTGACTCAAGGAAAAAGTAAATACCAGATTTGCTTTGGAAAGGCCACCCAGTGATCACTCACTAAGAAGCTGGCATGGAGGAAGAGTCATATCTGAAAGTAAGCAAGGTTTAAGGATGGGATCTTCTGGATTATGAGGACCCCGGCCCCTTCCTGCCAATTCTGCAGTGTCTTTCTACATGAAGGTGACATGAGGTGCAACTTCAGGATAGGAAAAGTGATAATTCATGCAAGCTCTGTGTAGTGGTCAGATGTTGCAAAAGACCTGAAATAAGTGATGATAAGGAAGAATGATTTATTTGGAATCACAATTTCAAAGGGTTCTGTCCACCAAGGCAGGGAAGGCCTGCTGGAGCAGCTCACCTCACAGCATACAGGGAGCAGAAAGGTACACTGGAAAGGCTGGGGCAAGATAGAGCTTTCAAGGACATGCCCCTAGGGACCTGCTTCCTACAACTCGGCCCAGCCTCCTACATTTTATGGACTTCCCATAATTCCCTCATGCTATGTATCCACCAAAGGATTACTCCACTAATTAGGTCAGAACCCCCCAGGGACCAGCCATTTCACAATATCTCTCTCTTATACTGAGAGAGATATTGTGAAATGATTGATTGCTGAGGGTTCTGACCTAATCAGATAATCTTTAAGTGGAAAAATGATGTGTAAATCTGACTACTTCCTTTTAATTTTTTTTCGAGATAGGGTCTCCCTTTAGTCCCAGCTGGCCTGGAGCTTGCTCTGTAGACCAAGCTGGACTTGAACTCACAGAGATCCACCTGCCTCTGCTGGGATTAAATGTGTGCGTCACCCCCGGCCTAACACCGTTCTTAGCCGCCATGTGGGTGCTGGGAATCGAACTTGGGCCCTCTGCAAGAACAGTCAATGCTCTTAACTGCTGAGCCATCTCTCCAACCCCACCTTATTATTTTTATGTGTGTGTTTTGCCTGCATGTATGCAAGAGCAACTGTCTTGTGCAGTGCCCATTGTAGCCAGAAGAGGGCGCTGAAACCCTGGAACTGGAATTATACTCTGTTATTCACAATGTGGGTTCTAGGAACTGAACCCAGGTCCTCTGCAAGAACACGCAGTCCTCTTAACTGCCAGGCCATCTCTCTAGCCTCTTAACCACTTCTTTGAGGTATACTTCTTTTTTGTACAAACATTAATAATAATTATAAGTGGGGGCCTGTGAGATGTCTTAGTGAGTAAAGGTGCTTGCTGCCAAGCCTAACAACCTAAATTTGATCCCCAGGGCCTACGTGGTAGAAGGAGAGAACAGATTCCTTTGAGCTATCCACTGGCCCCCACATGTAGACCATGGTATCCCCAAAAACCAAAAAGTATAATTTTTAATTTTTTAAAAAATCATATGCTTTGCTTCTTATTAATTTGCCTTTCATCCGTTGAATTCTCTGAATACCAAGAATAGAATACAAGAAGATAAAGTTTTTCCTCCCCTGTAACTTCTTCCATTATTATTGATGGAAATCAAGAAAAAGAGCAAGCTCCATCAAGAAGTGGTAAATGAAAGAGAAGCTAGAAGACTGAGGACAGTAAATATTGTAATGACATAAAGGAGAAGACTGAAGGGAAATTAAGAATGACAGGGAGCTGGGCATGGTGGCGCACTCCTTTAATCCCAGCACTTGGGAGGTGGAGGCAGGCAGATCTCTGTGCGTTCAGGGCCAACCTGTTCTAGAGAGCGAGCTCCAGGATAGCTGGGACTAAAGAGAGACCCTGTCTCAAAAGAATACCAAAAAATAATAATAATAATAATAATAATAATAATAATAAGACAGGGAACAGAAGAACATGCAACATGGTATCATGGGATTCAAGAAGACAAGAGTTGTAAGAAGGAGTATCAAATGAGACAGAGGAGTCAGGTTGGATGGGCCAGAACTGCATTCAGTAACCTCTAATGAGCTGGGAACTGGAAGCATAGCTCAGTGGTGCAGCACTTTCCTGGCACAGAAGAGGCCCTCAGGGCAATCCTCAAAACCACAATAATAACAATAAGAACAATAAATCAGGCTGGGTGTGGTGGCACACGCCTTTAAGACCAACAATCAGGAGGCAGAGGCAGGCAGATCTCTGAGTTCAAGGCAATCATGGTCTACAGGGAGGAAAAAAAGACCAAAAGAATAAATAAATAATAAAAATATAAAAATAATAAATCAGTCTGTGATTCTAGTGCTTTTCAGTGGTAAAGGAGAGAAAAGCTGAAACTTTTGAGCAACCGTGAGGCAGGCTCCTGGTTTGCCATGACGACCACAACAAAACACCACAAACGAAGAGGCTTAAAACAGCACATGCAGGATATCCTGTAGTTCCATAGCTCAGATGCCAAGCAGCTGCTTCAGTCTCTCTGCTCTGGTCTGCACACTCTGTGGAAACACCCTGTCTAGCCAGGTGTTCAAAGAATTCAGTTCCATGTGGTTATTGTGCACAGATCTCCATCTCCTTGCTGACTGCCAACCAGGATCATTCTAAGCATCAAGAAGCTGAATACAAACCCTGCCTCATTCTTCAAGACCAGAATAGCAATTTAGTTGTTTTGTTTGTTTTTTTTCAGTGCTGGGAATCAAACCAATAGCCTCATACATGCAAGGGAAAAATTCTACCTCTAAGGTACATCCTCAGTCCAGATTTAATCTTCTCAAATCTCCCTGACCTCTCTGATTTATCTGTCTTGTTACTTTTTCTTCATTTAAATACTCAAGTGATTATACTGGTCTAGTCAGGTAATCCAAAATAAAATCCTTGTACTGAATTCAACTTATTTGGTCACCTTAATTCTATCTGAAAATCCTTTCGCAACAATATCTAGGTTAGTGTTTGACTAAGACACCAGAAATCAGGAATCTTAGTGTTGACTTTTTAAATCTCCCAGCCATGACTACTAATAGAAATATATCACTTCTTTCAAGAAATGGCTATAAATGTTTAGGAAATTTCCAGAAGGCAACTGTGGTATTAAGGAACAGTTATTTTGAGGGTTTTTTTCATATATAAAATGAAAAGGATAGAATTGTATATAGCCAGAAGTAAAGTTCAATAAAGGAGGAAAATAATTTGAAAATAAGAGAGGGAAAGTGAAAACAATTTGCTCACCTCTGAGGAGGTGAACAGAGTTGGGATCTATCCCAGGCAGAAGCAGCTAATGTTGCAGGAAGAAGGGGGAGTGTGACAAGGTAAGGGGTTAAGAAAGGATGTTTCAGGGGCTGGGGAGATGTTCAGTGGTTAAGAGCACCGACTGCTCTTGCCAAGGACCCGGGTTCGATTCCCAGCACACACATGGCCTTTAAGCCGAGCGTGGTGGCTCACAACTTTAATCCTAGCACTCCGGAGGCAGAGGGAGGTGGATCTCTCTGAGTTCAAGGACAGCCTGGTCTACAGAGGTGGATCTCTCTGAGTTCAAGGACAGCCTGGTCTACAGAAAGAGTTCCAGACCAGCTAGGGCTATAGGGAGACAAAAAAAAAAAAAGAAGGGTGTTTCTTTTCAGTAGGCACTGTTCTTCCTGAAGCAGAGAATCTAAAGTCCAGTCCTTGGAGCGCCAAGAAACCACTGGAGCAGTAAACCCAGAGCCTCAGCCACATCCACTGTGCAGTAAACCCAGAGCCCCAGCCCACATCCACTGTGCAGTAAACCCAGAGCCCCAGCCCAGATCCACTGTGCAGTAAACCCAGAGCCCCAGCCCACATCCACTGTGCAGTAAACCCAGAGCCCCAGCCCACATCCACTGTGCAGTAAACCCAGAGCCCCAGCCCACATCCACTGTGCAGTAAACCCAGAGCCCCAGCCCACATCCACTGTGCAGTAAACCCAGAGCCCCAGCCCACATCCACTGTGCAGTAAACCCAGAGCCCCAGCCCAGATCCACTGTGCAGTAAACCCAGAGCCCCAGCCCACATCCACTGTGCAGTAAACCCAGAGCCCCAGCCCACATCCACTGTGCAGTAAACCCAGAGCCCCAGCCCACATCCACTGTGCAGTAAACCCAGAGCCCCAGCCCACATCCACTGTGCAGTAAACCCAGAGCCCCAGCCCACATCCACTGTGCAGTAAACCCAGAGCCCCAGCCCACATCCACTGTGCAGTAAACCCAGAGCCCCAGCCCACATCCACTGTGCAGTAAACCCAGAGCCCCAGCCCACATCCACTGTGCAGTAAACCCAGAGCCCCAGCCCACATCCACTGTGCAGTAAACCCAGAGCCCCAGCCCACATCCACTGTGCAGTAAACCCAGAGCCCCAGCCCACATCCACTGTGCAGTAAACCCAGAGCCCCAGCCCACATCCACTGTGCAGTAAACCCAGAGCCCCAGCCCACATCCACTGTGCAGTAAACCCAGAGCCCCAGCCCACATCCACTGTGCAGTAAACCCAGAGCCCCAGCCCACATCCACTGTGCAGTAAACCCAGAGCCCCAGCCCACATCCACTGTGCAGTAAACCCAGAGCCCCAGCCCACATCCACTGTGCAGTAAACCCAGAGCCCCAGCCCACATCCACTGTGCAGTAAACCCAGAGCCCCAGCCCAGATCCACTGTGCAGTAAACCCAGAGCCCCAGCCCACATCCACTGTACAGTAAACCCAGAGCCCCAGCCCACATCCACTGTGCAGTAAACCCAGAGGCCCAGCCCACATCCACTGTGCAGTAAACCCAGAGGCCCAGCCCACATCCACTGTGCAGTAAACCCAGAGCCCCAGCCAGATCCACTGTGCAGTAAACCCAGAGCCCCAGCCCACATCCACTGTGCAGTAAACCCAGAGCCCCAGCCCACATCCACTGTGCAGTAAACCCAGAGCCCCAGCCCACATCCACTGTGCAGTAAACCCAGAGCCCCAACCAGATCCACTGTGCAGTAAACCCAGAGCCTCAGCCCACATCCACTGTACAGTAAACCCAGAGCCCCAGCCCACATCCACTGTGCAGTAAACCCAGAGGCCCAGCCCACATCCACTGTGCAGTAAACCCAGAGGCCCAGCCCACATCCACTGTGCAGTAAACCCAGAACCCCAGCCCAGATCCACTGTGCAGTAAACCCAGAGCCCCAGCCCAGATCCATTGTGCAGTAAACCCAGAGCCCCAGCCCAGATCCACTGTGGCAAGATGCAGCCCTGTGCCTAACACTGTCATCCTCTAGGTGATTCTGACCACTGCAGCTTTTGAATCCCTCTGCCGCAGAAAAACTAAATCATCTGCTAAGACTGAGGGTGACAATTCGAGGAAGAAGACATCGAGAGTATGTGAAGATTTGAAAGACTATGGAAGATTCATTGAGAAGGATGCCCTGAGCAAGATGCACCGCACAAGAACTACATTAAGCCCTGGATGCTAAGAAGACACCAAAGTTCCAAGACTTTTGCAAAAAACTAGAGCAACATTACCAAGTACAGTGGGGTTCTTCAGCAATAATCAGAATGACAGAGATGACTGACAGGAGGCATCCTACCAAGGAGAAGAACATTGATTCTACAATCCACATGATCTGGATCCATTTCCCAGCTTTGCCAATACTAGTCAGGGGAAAATCAAACTTAAAATTCTCCAAGCCCCTTCCCTCAGCTGGGCTAGAGTTGTGGCAACCCCACCCATTTGAAAAATAGCAAACATCCAGCTTGTGGACTGAGCAACTACTGGGGTTTCAGCCTCTTCAGAGTATAGACTGGCATTGTTAGACCACCCAGGCTGTATCACAGAGGCCAGTACAGGAAGATCAAGACAGGATGTGATGCTTACTGGACCTCATTTGGTGACCATGGGAAGGGAAAACCCCAGTGTGGAGCACTAGGGCAGGACTGATGGTTGTTTGAGCTTGCCAAGGAGGAGCCTTGAAACAATTCCTTAAGGAAAACATGACATCTTTCAGCCTAATAAAGAAAAAACAATAATAATAATAATAAAAGAAATCATAAGCTGAAGATGCTAAAATCTATAATGTCATAATTTTGATATATGTGGCATGCATATATGCATATTTTGGAGTGATGCAAATTGGAAGGAACAACAACTGACTGAAACAGTGAACTTCTGCCCAAAACAGTAAACTTCTGCATTGAAATTTTTTAAAAGAAACTGAGAAAAAGATGAAAAACCTGTTTGGCAGAATGCATGAGCTCTGGTGGGGTGGTGGGGGCGGCAAGGAACGGGGAATGGGACTAGATTTGATTGGGAAATTTTGTTTGAGATGCACAAAGCTTCAATAAAAATTGGCTTTAAAAAAAAAAAAGAAAAAGAACATGAAAATGCTTCCTACAGAACCTGACACTCCCACAGAAACAATTACAGTGTAGTAATAAAGGAACCACTTGCCCATGTTTCTTTCTTTAACTCTGCTAGGCTAGGCCAAACTTCACAAGCCTTCTGATTTAAGGCTCTAAGTCAACAGAAGTCCTCTGAGCTGAGGCGTGCTATATGTTCCTGGCAGGGAGCAGACAGGCTTCACATGTTTCTCATATGCATTCATGATTCCCTGGCCAACTCAGTCACAAGCCACTTTCAAAGCTAGTGAAGCATAGAAAGAAAACAATAATTTGGACAAATAAAACATTCTATTATGTAATATGATGACTCAGAAATTCCAAATGAGATGCACTGAGCTCTTTGCGATAAAGATCTAACCTAAAAAGCAAGAGTCTGGAAACATTTTAAAGCAACATGTCCCTGACCAAGATGAAAAGGGCATTTGCAGACTCTGGAAATGTAATTACCTTTGAACTGTCCATGGGCCTGTTATCACTCATTATTTATAATATTTGCAACTGTCAGTTTTCATTTGCCAGGACTACCATCACAAGGTACCACAAACTGGGCAGCTTTGACAACAGAAATATATTGTTTTATACATTTGGAAGCTACACATCCAAGATAAAGGTTCATCTGAGGGTTTTGAGGGATGGTCTCTTCTGGGCGTGATTTCAACATGTGGATGGCTCTTCACAAGTACATACCACTCATTCTGTGTGTGTGTGTGTGTGTGTGTGTGTGTGTCCTAAACTTTCCCTTTACATGAGTGCTAATCCTGCAGTTTTATCCCCATTCTAGCAGAACTACATCTAACTGCACCTACAATGACTCTATTTCTAATAAGCTCATATTCTAAGACATGTATGGGGGTACTTTGGTTAGCTCTCCAGGATAACAAATACCTGAGATGATTGTGTTAGCTTTCTGTCACTGTGAACAAAAATGCCTGAGATAAACATTATAAGTAGGAAAGATTGTTTGGGCTCATGGCTTCTGAACCTTCAATCCAAGACTGGCTGGTTCCATTGCTTTAGACTTAAGTGAGGCTGGACATCATAATGGTGGTAAAAGGATGTGGCTGAACAGGCTGCTCTCTTGGCAGCCAAGAAGCAAAGAAAGAGCAAGTGAGGAGCCAAGGACAAGACACACCTTCCAGGCTGTGGCTCCAGTGACATGCTTCTCCAAAGAGACTCAGCTTCTTGAAGTTTCTGCTGGGATTAAAATCCACTGATAAGGTTAGAGCCCACATGATCCACTCACCTTCTTTTTTTTTCTCTTTTTTTTTTTCCATTCACCTTCTAAAGGTCTCACCTCTTAACACTGATGCACCAGGGACCAGGCATTCAACCTTCAAGCCTTTGTGACATTTCAGATCAGAAGTATAGCAATTACCAATTTGTAAAGAGAAAACTATTGCAAGGCTGGAGAGATGACTCCACAGTTAAGAGCACTAGCTCCTCTTTAAATTTTTTTATTAATTTTTATTTATTTCTGTATGTGTATGAATGTACTGTCTGCATGCAAGTTTGTGCACCCATGTCGTGCAATGCTGCGGAGGTCAGAAGAGGGTGTCAGATTCCCCTGGAACTGAAGTTCTCCTGGAATTGAAGTACTAGCTCCTCTTGCAGAGGACCCAGGTTCAATTCCCAGCACCGACATGGCAGCTAAACCATCCATAACTCCAGTTTCAGGGGAATCCAATATCTTCTTCTGACTCTGGGGGTATTACATGACACAGGTGCACTTACACACATGCAGGCAATACACTCATGCACATAAAATAAAAATAATAAAATATTTTTAAAAGAAAAAAAACAGTTGCTTTGTCTCAGTTTTCAAGATTTCAGTCCATCATTAGTTGAGCCTGTAGACATATAGCACAGTTTTGTGGATCACATAGTCTGGACATAAAACAACAGAGGAAGAAGAAAGTGCTGGGCAGTTGGACCGATGGCTCAGTAAGTGCTTGCTACATAAGCAAATGATCTGAGTTTGAAATCCCATACCTACACAAATAGCCGGGCACAGCAGTACATACTGGCATACATGTAATGCCAGTACTAGGGAGACACAGACAGAAACATCTCCAGGATTCAGTAGCTAGACACTCTGAGAAAACCAGTGAGCTCAAGATTCCCTGAGAGACTGTCTGAAAAAAATAAGGTGGAGGGCCAGGCATGTTGGTGCACACCTTTTTTTTTTTTTTTGCATGTGTATGAATGTATTGTCTGCATGCAGGTCCGTGCACCCGTGTCGTGCAATGCTGCGGAGGTCAGAAGAGGGTCTCGGATTCCCCTGGAACTGGAGTTCTCCTGGAATTGGAGTTACAGACGGTTCTCGGCCGCCATGTAGGTGCTGGGGATCGAACCCGGGTCCTCTGCAAGAGCGTCGGCGCTCCCAACCGCTAGGCCATCTCTCCAGCCCCGGTGCACACCTTTAATCCCAGAACTAGGGAGGGACAGGCAGGTGGATCTCTGTGAGTTCAAAGTCAGCCTGGTCTACATAGCAAGTTTTAGGCCAGCTGGGACTATAGAGAGACCCTGACTCAAAAAGACAAAAAATATTTCTTTCAAATATAAAAATATAAGGTGGAGGGCCAGCATGACGGAAGGTTCAATGAGTAAAAGCACGTTGTGCCAAGCCTGATGACCTGAGTTCCAGCGCGTGAACCCACTTGGTGGAAGGAGAGAATCAGCTTGGCACACATGTATACGCGTACACATAAATAATTAATTTTTCTTGAAGATGTTAAGATATCAAATATCAGCCTCTAACCTCCACATACATGTGCATATACACATATGTTCACATATCCCTGAACAAACATGCACACATACACCACACACATACACCGGAACACCTACAATACACATATACCACACACACACAAAGAATGTACTGGAGGCTTACTTCTTCCTTCAAGGACACTCCCTTTATAACCTAAGGTCTTCCCATAGGCCCCACATGTTAAAGGTTCTGCCACCTCCCATAATACCAACCTAGGAATCAAGTCTTTAATACATGTGCTTTGGGGGAATATTTAAGATCCAAACTATTACTTAATGGGAAGACCTTAGGTTATAAAGGGAGTATCCTTGAAGGAAGAAGTAAGCCTCCAGTACATTCTTTGTGTGCGTGTGTGTGTGTGTGTGTGTGTGTGTGTGTGTGGTATATTGTATTATAGGTGTTCCGGTATATGTGTGTGGTGTATGTGTGCATGTTTGTTCAGGTATATGTGAACATATGTGTATACGCACATGTATGTGGAGGTCAGAGGATGATATTTGATACCTTAACATCTTCAAGAAAAATTAAAAGTCAATGGTAAGCCGGGCGTGGTGGTGCACGCCTTTAGTCCTAGCACTTGGGAGGCAGAGGCAGGTGGATCTTTGTGAATTCAAGGCCAGCCTGGTCTACAGAGTGAGTTCTAGGACAGCTGGGGCTACAGGGAGACCCTGTCTCAAAAAGACCAAAAAAAAAAAAGTCAATGGTAAACCCTTAAAATATCTTGTTTGTTTTCATAAATAATGAAGGCATTGTAAAGTAGTAAGGGGCTCAACATTATAGCCTTGCTTGAAAGGAACTCCAGCAGTAAATTTTAATAGCTAACCAAAGAGAACCGTGAAGCGAGACCCCTCAGCACATTATATGGGGAACTGATGTCCTTGACCACCGATGAGACCATGCAGAGCACTATTCAAATAAACAGCTTCTATAGAGACTAACATACCATATGGATTCTCCATCAAGTGGTAGTCATCATCCAAGCTGAACATTTGTAATTTACCCAAGCTCCTTCACACAGAGCCCAAATAGATTTAGTGCTGTGTATTTCCATTAAACTTGAAAGAAGTGTAGCTGGTCATCCATCATGAGGAGTCTGGGAGAGAGCAGAGCAGCTCGCTCAGTGATGCTCAGCAGGGGCCCCACTGGCTCCAGTTGCAGAAGGCTCTGGCAGCCAGTAGGAAGGAGGCACCTTCCTTTGGAGCCCCATGAATGACTCCACTAGAGTTCTGCCCACTTGCAGCACCTTGCATTGGAACCCCACGAATGACTCCACTAGAGTTCTGCCACTTGCAGCACCTTGCTTTGGAACCCCATGAATGACTGACTCCACTAGAGTTCTGCCCACTTGCAGCACCTTGCTTTGGAACCCCACGAATGACTGACTCCACTAGAGTTCTGCCCACTTGCAGTACCTTTCTTCTTTTAATATAAAAGCGACATTCTGCCTCGTCCTGCAAAAAGCAATGTCTTGCCTACTCTTCCCTGTGTCAAATCCCTTGCTCCCTAGAAAGGTTACTCCTTTCACAGTCAGACAATGTTCGGTGTCAGCTGACACCTCCTGCCCTTTCCTAAAGTAAATTCTCATTGTTCGCATACATATGATGTACCTTTGCTGTAGCTCTGTCTCTCTTTCATCCTCTTAATTCTTTTCATTTCCTTTAACATTCTGCCTCCTCCCATCTGCTACCTATCACCCTGTGTGGTGGTTTGAATGAGTGTCCCCCATAGGCTCTAGGTATTCAGACATTTGTCTCCAGTTGGTGGTGCTGTTTCTGGAGGTCTTAGAAGGTGTGGCCATGCTGGGGGAAGTGTGTCACTGGGGGCGGGCTTAGTGAGCTTAACAAGCCTCGTGCTCTACAGTTGCTCCTCTCTGCTTCCTGTGCTCTTTGCGATATGTGACCCTCTGTTTGCTGCTCTGGATCCGGCCACCACGCCTCCCGCCACAATGGACTAATTCCCTGGAACCGCCAATTGTAGGCTCAAATAAACTCTTCCTTTTATAAGTTCCTTGGTCTGGTGTTTTATCACAGCAACAGAAAACTGACTAATACACCCTGCTTCCTTTTAACCCACTCACACTTCTTACCTATAAAGGCCTAACTCTTCTGCCCAAGAAAGGGGGTGGGCTCTGTGTACAGCTTTGTATTCCCATTAAAGGTAATAAATAAAGTGTAACACATCAAGCTCTGCCTCAGAACAGAGGTCAAATACACACTGCATCAAGACTTCTCACCATCTCAGGATCCCACAACTCTGCTACAGCCACAGCCACAGCCACAGCAGATTCTCACAAGGATTCCATAGGGAGGTCAGCTCAGGAATGGGCATAGGTCCTATTGAAGTTCCTCACAGAGGAGCTAAACATCTGGCCCTGTGGTAACCACAAATATCCCATGACCTAGCACAATATCAAGAAAGCACCTTGAACATGACCTCAGCTTATATCAGGTTGTAAAAACAGTGAAGCCTAGAAGGCACACCCTGCACCTGGAGATGAGAGGCTGGCCTGGCATGGGATTAAAATCAGATCAGGGGCTCTGGTGGGAGGTAAGTCTAGGACAGTCCCATCTGTACTTCCATGATGCAGGCCTCTCATCTGAATCCACCGCCAGGTAATCCTGAGTCAAGCCATTGAGAGTCCTTTGTCAAGACTATCTCTTGACGTATTCTGTCTTTGGTACTTTCTCGGTGATCTGAACCCCTAGGCAGTCATAATCATTCCCACATCCTGTAGAGTCACAAGCACAAAGCATCCAAAACTAAACTGATTTCCATCCCCCGGCACTGTTAGGAGAGCTCCGTCATACCCAGCTGCCCCCTGCTTTCATTGGGAACAGCTCCCCTACTCTGCGCTTCCAGCTACCTCCTTCACCGTGCCACTGTCTCTTCCAGGCCTTCATGGTTGCTCTTTGAGACTAAAGTAACAAGTCAGTAAAATTAGATAAGAAGCAATGGGGTACGTATCTGAACCAGAAAGACTTGTGCTCAAATGTGGATCCTTCCATTAACTCTTACAGAGTTGTTCTGAACAAGGCAGCAAGCTTGTTGACCTCAGTTTCCTCACATCTACCATACCACCTTCAAAAGATGTTATGAGGAAGCCCAACGAGGTGCCATAGGCCTGTAATCCCAACACTTAGGAGGCTGAGCAGGAGGATCAGAAGTTCAAGGTCAACCTCAACTACAGAGTAAGTTTGAGACTAGTCTGGGCTGCATTAGACCCTATCTCAAAAAAGAGTTTAATGAGGCTATACAATGATACTTAAATCTGTCAGACTTCTCTATTCAGCTCCAGCGCTCTTCACAATATATTGAGTAAACCATTTCCCTCCAGAGAGCAATGACCATGGTCTTTGTCCCTTAAATAATACTATGGAATTCAGGACTGATGTTATATATCAGGAATGGAACACCGGCTGGCCCGAGTGGGACCCATCCTCAGCACTACCGCAGCTAAAAACAGAATTCCATAAGCTTTCTTAAGGTTTCTTAAAATCATTTTACTTAATCTATAATAATTGCTTTTATGTCAAAAGACATCACTCTAGGTCAATATAATTTATTTTAATATATTTATTTATAAATATATTCCTTAATTTGCTCTCACTTAATGTTATATGTTGTTAATTTATCTTCTTTTTTTATGTGTATGAATGCTCTGTCTGCATGTAGGTTGGTGCACCCGTGTTGTGAAATGCTGTGGAGGTCAGAAGAGGGTGTCAGATTCCCCTGGAACTGGAGTTAAAGATGGTTCTTAGCTGCCATGTGGGTGCAGGAAATCGAACCCAGGTCCTCTGCAAGAGCAGGTGGTGCTCTTAACCTCTGAGCCATCCCTCCAGCCCTGTTGTTAATTTATCTTAAAAAGAGAGATTTTGGCCGGGCATGGTGGCACACGCCTTTAATCCTAGCACTTGGGAGGCAGAGGCAGGTGGATCTCTGTGAGTTCAAGGCCAGCCTGTTCTACAGAGTGAGTTCCATGACAGTTGGGGCTACAGGGAGACCCTGTCTCGAAAAAAAAAAAAAAAAAAAAGAAAGAAAGAGAGAGATTTCAAGCTGATATTTTCAAATACTTCTCACCAAACACACACTGTATGAATAGAATTTACACTCATTTCAGCAAGAGGAAGTACCTTTTCTCTCTTCCTAATCAGAGATACTCACCAATCAGCAGATCACTCAAGCCAACTAGATAGAGATCTAGTTGAAGTGTCGGAGAAAGATTCTCAACTTATCCTCTAACCGGTTATGTTTAAACATCTGTGCTCCTTATCCTTCCTTTATCCAACAGGTGGCACATTAGATGAATATATTACAGCATCGTAAAGAGGAAAACTCGGAAGTTTATAAAGATCACCATGGTAGCTAATGGTGCTCAGCTGTGTGGTAATTCCATCCTCGCAGAATTGTATGGCACTCATTTTAAAAACACTTAGAAGATTTCATGTTGTTCTCTTTTAAAAGGATAAAAATATTCAAATACTAGTCTGTGTATTTTTACAATAGGAACTGAAATTTTCTCCTGCTGCCTTTAAGGCTGTGGTACCCAGAACACCTTTGCAACGAGGTGCCAAGGAGCACTTCCCAGCAAGTCTCTCTCCATTCTTCCTTTCAGCTATCCAACAAAGGTTCTGAGCACATCCACCCATTCTAAAATCTAAATGTAATACTGTGGCTCCCACTTAAAACTCTTCATTAGCTCCCCAGATATTTGG
The DNA here is from genome assembly GCA_009823505.1 of Rhizomys pruinosus. Taxonomy (NCBI): domain Eukaryota; kingdom Metazoa; phylum Chordata; class Mammalia; order Rodentia; family Spalacidae; genus Rhizomys; species Rhizomys pruinosus. The sequence continues at coordinate 710,807 of VZQC01015136.1, forward strand.
GGTTGAAATTCAAATCCTGCCAATACAGATGCAGCACCACACAACCTACAGCAGCCATTCACGCCTTTTTACAGTGCTCTCTTCTGTACTTTCCTGCTTAGTCAGGCATCTTCTCTGCCAGGCTTTCCATTTTCCATGTTGCTAACACCCACAGCACAAACTCCACTCAGGTAACTCTGTGTGACCACAGTGGCTTTCCTTCCTCCAGCACATCCCTCTCATCCCACACATGCTTCAGCTTATAAAAATGTACTCCCAACGCCACTATAACTCTTGCCTTTACCCTAAAGGTAACAGGTGCATACTGGAGATGACCCTCTTCTCACCTCTCCTGCACCTCCACTTAATTATAGAGCTCCCAACAATCCCAGAATCTTAACAGACATGTAGTGAGGACAATGTCTGGCTAAGAGCCAGACATTGTCCTCACTACATGTCTGTTAAGAGTCAGCTGTGGCTTTGGTCCTTGTGTTCTGGATTCAAGATAGGAGGCCCTGGTACCCTGTCAGAGGAAAAGAATGGGTCATAGAGGTTCCATAGAAACCCAACACACTGCCCTTTCTAATCCCAATGGTAATTCATAGCCAAGCAAGACATTGGTGTAATGATATGGAGACCAAGGCAGGCACCATAAATAATAGAAATATTGGGGCTAATGCAATGTGTCGGGTCCATTAGCCTTCCATCTTCACTCACAGCTTTGGGCCACGCTACTGAGGCAGAGCCCAGCAGCACCACCTCTAGGTAAACACTAGCTCCAGATCTCCCGTTCTCCTGTGTTGAACTTCAAGGAGTTACAGCATTTTTAAAATCCCCATTCAAAACCGAAAGCTCAACTTTATTTCAAAATATTAAATTCTTTGTTTTATTTTTCTAAGACAAACTGTGTAAAATAACTTATTTCCATCTAGTCAATTCTTTCTGTTGTTTGGTTTGTTCATTTGGGTTTAGAGGGTTTTGTGTGGTTAGGTAGTATGTTTAGGGACAGTCTCAATAGGTAGAGCCCAGGCTGGTCTCTACTCTAAATCCTCCTAGACCAATCTCCCAGGGCACATGTGTGCCCTGCCACACCCAGCTTGTCCCCTTTTTTAATGTTGTTGTTTGTTTTGCTTGTTTGTAACAGGGTCTTGCAATGTAGCCCAAGCCGGTGTTGGACTGCAGCTCTTCCCGGCCCAGCCTCCCCGTGCTGGGATCACATGTGCACCCCACTCCGCCTCCTTTATAGGTTCTCCCACAGAAATGCATGTGCTCTTCTACTGTCGCTAAAGCATGAAGCTGCAAATATGGAAGCATTTTAAACAGCTGTATTGCCATGTGGCTCAAAGCATGCTGAAGAAAAGGTGGGATTCTGAAACGCTGCATACATTCCCAAACCTCCAAGCAGCCTACGAAAACAGACAGAAGATGGAAACCTCCTGGTAGCTGGGTGATGACTGAGCCAATTCTGGATGAGCCGGATCAGAAGATGGATGAAGGACCCTCATGAAGGACAGGGGCTGGAGAGAAGGCTCAGTTTCTAGCTGGGGATCAAACTCAGTCCTCATGTTTGTGCAGCAAACATTTTACCAACAGAACCATCTTCCTAACCCTGTCTCTTTTTTTTTTATCTAAATTCCACATATGAAAGAAAACAGGTAATATTTGTCTTCCTGAAAGAAAACAGGTAATATTTGTCTTCCTGAATCTCGCTTAACTTAACATGAGTCCACTTCTATCCACACATTTTAAATCATCTCTAGATTCTTTATAATATCTAAGGAAAATACCATTTAAGTGATTGTCAGGCCATGTTGCTTAGGGAATAATAACCAAAAATAGATCTGCACATATTTAACAGAGATGAAGATTTTTAGCTGCAGTTGGTCAAATCAGGGGACAGAGACCCCCCACAGAGACGCAGGGCTGACTGCACATTCCTGCACCCCAGTTAACCTGTGATGGGGACCTAATTGGAGGACCTTATCTTTTCCCTTCCTTCCCTCTTCATCACCCACTGTCACTCCTGCCCATCTGCAGTAGGCTTAGGACATCTTCGGTGCCCACTGCCTGCACAAGCTCTATCAAATCTGATAGCCAAGTGCTTTTCCAAGTATCTTTTTTACAAACAATTGTTTTTGATCCACTTTATTTACTGTAATCTCAGCTGTTATCAACTCCTACTTCTGCCCAAGACACCCACACATCACTATGCAAACCCTAACAAAAGCACATGCTGACAAAGCCTGAAAAGGACAAGCAAATGGTCCCAGAGGGGCAGCTGTTAGAGGCAAGCATTCTGGAAACAGCCTGAACAAGGCTTCATTCGACATATAAACACAGACTAATAACCCCCATCCCATGGCCCTCGTGGAGCTGTGATTGTCCTCATTCAAGAATCCTTCAAAATAAAGAGCTCCCAACTGCAGAGAATCTCTCCCCATTGTACAGGACTAAATGAGGAAGGAACTAATATAGGTTTGCCTCCCACATATTATCTCATTTACTTTTATATCGACCAAGTGTGGCGATCCTCGTACTGGCTTCTTTTCAACTTCCCTCCCCAACCTCTGCCTAGCACCCTGTTTTCCAGCCATGTAGAACTCCCTTCAGTCTCCTGAGTCCACCAGCTGTCTCTTGCCTCTAAGCACTGTAAATGATATTTCTTCTGTCTGGGTGCTATCACCACCTCCCCTAACATCCTTCTATCTAATATCTTCCTCATCTTTCAGGATCTATCATAGAAGTCTTCACCCTTAAATCTTTCCACGACATATTCAGACTCTCAAGACCAAGTAAGCTACCCACCCTTCAAGATCCCCTAGGACTAATCATGAGCCCCACAGGGCTACTGTGTTGCTTACTTTTCTCATAAAACCAGCTTAGGGAGGAGATTTCTTTTGTCTCCATCATGGCAGGGTGTAGGAGCATGAGGTAGCTGGTTATATTATATCCACAGTCCAGTAGCAGAGAGAGATGAATGCTGGTGCTTGTTCACTTTCTTCTTTTACCTAGCCCAGAGCCCCAGCCCAGGGGACGATGCTGCCCACATGCCGGGTAAGTCTTCCCTCCTCAATTAAATCTTTCTGGAAACACACTCACAGACACACCCAGAGCTATGTTTCCATGGTTTTTCTCCATCCAATCAGTTTGAGAATGATGCTTGAGTTAAAACGTATCCTAATTTACCTGCTTTCTCTGCTAAGCTGAGAGGTTCTTGAACCAATAAAAGAACCCGACCCAATAAAATGAAATGCATGAAATAGAAATAAAAGATCCTGGGTCATTAACATACCTAGAACCTTGCTCATTATTTCAGACACAAAGAAGCTGAAGCTACGGGAGAGTTAATAAATGTGTCTAGAGACGCAGAGCTCACAAACAGAACAACTAGATTTGAGCCCAGGTCCTTACAGTTCCAGAGTCTACAGTGTAAGTAATCTCTTGACCAGTGTCTGAGGCTTTGCATTAACAGAAGGCTATGGGACTGCCCACTGGAGTGGTTATTTCTTCTTTTATTTCATCATAACGTTCCATTAGAATTCCCCCTCACCAGTGAAAATCCCTCCAGCTCAAATGTATAAACATAACTAACTCAAGGACTAAGTTGATTTTATGAGATTGGGGGTAAGAAAAGTTTTTTTAAAAAAGGATGAAATCTTGTTTTCCAATAGTTTTCCCCACTTTTAAACAGGCCTGGATGTCAAATAACAGGGTCTGGGAACACTGCTGGAAGCCTCTTCTTTTTTATCATGCTCAAAACAGCTATACCAAGGATCTGACTTAGCATCCTCCTAATTATTCTGTGCCTGAAGCTCTTTAGGGCCCTTGAGGTACCTATAAAAGCACAGTTATACTTCCAGATGACAGTGTTTCAGTGAGGATCCAAAGAGTTTTAAGGATTTTAAGTTCTCAGTGCTCCCTGCCAGAAATGAGCCACAGTTGAGCGCAGGAGCCCAAAGCCACCTTTGCCTTGCCACTGTGCTGTGTCTGCCGCTCTGTAGCATATGAGAAGTAGGAAGCAGGTATCTCAATGCAATCTAAACACCATGATGAAACTGGGCTTCTGGGGGCTGTAGAACAACTAAAGAGATAACTATGTTAGATTGGAGAGTGAGAAGAAAGAAATACTAACCAAGAGAGAGAACTTCAGAAGTGAGTTCAAAATAATGGATAGATATAGACAAATAAAGAAAAAAAAAGGATTAATAAAAACCAGGCCTGAGAGACCCTAAGCCCAAAGGAAGAGTGTGGACTGTATTATTTCCCAGGAGTGTTGTGCAGTAGCACTTAGAGTGTAAAGTAGCCAGGAATGAGACTAACCAGGGTGACATGTGAGGTTTCCATTTTCTCTACAGTAGATGGAGAGCCATCAGACTACCTCAGGGTCTCCCTGTAGCCCCAGCTGTCCTGGAACTGGTCACTCTGTAGACCAGGCTGGCCTTGAGCTCACAAAGATCTGCCTGCCTCTGCCTCCCGAGTGCTAGGATTAAAGGCATATGCCACCACACCCGGCATCAGCAAGCTTATATTTCAAAGCATCGACACTCAGCAATGTAGAAAATATGCTTGGGGTAAGCAGGAAATAGGAATGGGGGACCAATCTAGAGGCTTCTGGAGTAATCCAAATAACTGGGGTGTCGGTGTGCTTTCACCATAGAGTACTTTCCTAGCAGATGCAAGGCCCTTGGTGCAATGCCCAGCACCACGAACAAAGAATATGATGAGGAGGGCTCTCCGAAGAAGTGATGTCAGAGAAAAAGGTCATCCGGAAGAGCAGATGAGGAACAAGCATAGCCAGTGATGCAACGAATGAGATGAGGGCAGGGAAGGAACCAGGGAGATTTTCAGCTTTGAGGTTAGGAAACTCAGCAGGTGTGGCACCTGTGATCTCAGCACTCAGAATTCAAAACCAGCCTGAGCTACATAGATACTGCCTGTCTCAATAACTACACGCACAAACAAATAAAAGCAACTTGAGGTAAAGGAAGCTCTATTCCCATGAGACAGGAACAGAGTAAGAGGAGCAGAAAATAGAAAGCATCAGTCTGGCTGATAAATATTAGTATAAATTTCCTCATTAGTTTGGGTTCACTGGCCAGAGACTAAGTTGAGTGGATTAAAAAAAAAACTAAATTATAGATTTTATATGAAAAACTCTAAGACTGTGCTATACTTTAGTCCTGCTCTGCTTCATCTATATTTCTATTATGGTCTCATTTTGCTTTGTTTTGCTTTGTTGTCCCCTTTGACTTGCTTTGCTGAAATATCTTTTGGGGACATGTAAGAATTTTGCAATAGTTTGGATTTAAATGGTTGTTTCCATTTCATGTGTTTCATGATACTAGAAAACAACACCTTTCCCTGCAGTTTTTGGTTGTTGTTTTGTTTTGAGATACGATACTAGAAAACACCTTTCCCTGTAGTTTTTAGTTATTGTTTTGTTTTGAGATAGAGTCTTATGTATCCCAGGCTGACCTTAAACCCATATATAGCCAAGAATAACCATGAATCGTCCTGCCTGGATACTTACTTCCTAAGTAAAGGCATGTGCCACTATGCCTGGTTTATGTGATGCTGGAGCTCAAACCCAGGGCTTCGTGTACACTCAGCAAGCACTCTACTAACCCAGCTACCTCCTCAGTCCCCTTCCTTCAGGTTTTAAAAACATGTACCTTCCTAATTGGTTACATGATGATATGTTCACACAATGAAGTAATTTAAAACTGTTTCAAGTGGTCTGTGTTGGGGCTGGAAAGTTGGCTCAGCATTAAGGGTATTCTTCCAGAAGATCTAGGTTCTGTTCTTAGCACCCACCTGGTAGCAAACAACTGTCGTTAAGTCTAGTTCCAGGGAATCTGATGCCCTCTTCTGGCCTCTACAAGCATTGCATGACATGGCTGCACTCATATAGGTGCAGGCAAAACACTCATAAACATAAAATAAAAAATTTTTTTAATTTAAAGTGGTCTTTGTTCAAAGGTATTTAATGTATGAATAGTCGTGCAAATACCCCTACATAAAAATGGGGGAGCATACTAAGAAGCATGGAAAATTACTTTAATCTTCATTTAAGGTATGTGCATTGGGAGCTGAAGAGGTAGCTCAGTAGTCGGAGCACTGGCTGCTCTTACAGAGGACCCAGGTTCAGTCCCCAGCACCCACATGGCAGTTCACATCATCTGTAACTCCAGTTCCAAGGGATCTGATGCCCTTTTCTGGCCTCTGAAAACGTTAGGCATGTACGTGGTGCACTTACCTACTTATATGCATGCAGGCAAAACATTCACACGCATAAAATAAAAATAGATATTTTTTAAAACTACATATATTTACAGGAGTATGGGTTATGGTTACTTGCAGGACCATGGTTAAGTCAAAGGCAGCTGTGTCACCAAAACTATAGAGAATCAATGATTTATACTATAGAGGAGTCAGGGAATGAGCATCGCTTTGCCAAACTTACTGACAATTCCAGGTTTTGCATTTTAACATAGTTTTTGTAGTGAAGATTATGAGTTATAATTGTTTTGAAAGGGACAATAAACATTTTTTAGTAAATGTAAAAATGCATATTTGTGCACACAGGAAAAAAAAAAAGTTAGAACAGTGAAGTGCCACGCTACTGTCTCCAAGTGCCAGGTCTTATAGAGATTTATGTGTTTCCTTATTGTGTTTTTACATATTTGTGAAGGTCTTAACAATAAATATTTGATAGGCTAGACTTTAAAAATTAATATTGTTTCCAAATATTTTGTCTTATAAACTTATTCTACACCTCCAGTGTCAAATCATAAAACTGAAAATAAATTCACCAATTCAGCAGAACTTATCTTTGAATTATAGGAATAAAAGTAATATATTTTTTTCCACAATCACTTACATTTTTATTCTAATAGAAATATGATTAAAAAACAGGTTCCTGGAAGGAAACAAATTTGTTTCTTCCTCTGCTCCGTCAAAGTTCACTCTCAGGAAAAGGCTTGATATCAGTCATTTGCACCTCAGTGTGAATTTGATGCCTCTTTCCCAAAGGCTTCTACCTCCGCTTTATATTCTCTAATTAAAAAAGAAAATGAAGTTCCAGAAAGTTCCGATGTCCTACGGCTTAACCCACCTGCTGCCCCTAAATGGCAGTTTTGTTCTCAAAAGAGAACCCTCTTCCCGTCCCACCCTCTCCTGCCAGGGACCAGTAGCTCCGTGCGGCCCTTTTTCCTTCTTGCATGATCACAGTCCCCTCCTATGTTGGCTTTTTTTGAGGTTCAGCATGAGACTCTGGCTGATAAAGCTCTTTCTCTGAGTAAGGCGACTCATAAGAAAGGCCAGAGCAGCCTCCAGTGGCTGCAGCAGTGAACTCCTCCTTTCTCTCCCAACCCAAAACCCTTCTTTCCACTCTCGCCACATTCAAGTCAGAGGATTTCTGAGGTGACGCAGTGTCAAATGTCCTGTCCTGTTATACACTTCTGCTTTTTCTCACATCATACATTTTGATTCTTGTTCCAGAAAATGTAGCCACCATAGTTGACCTCCTCAAATCAGCAGTGATAACTTCTCTGAGTTCTTTTGTGCCAGTTTACATGTGAGAAAGGGATATCAAGTTATACACAATACTGGGGTGCAGTTCAGTGGAGAAGCGAATGCTTGGCAAGCATGCAGCCTGGGTTGAATCTCCAGAGAAAAGATACAGCACACACATGGACTAGAAAGGACTGAGTGAACAGAAGTCTTCACGAGGGAGGGTTTAGTGTGCTAATCTTTACACATAGTGCACTAATACAGCCTCACTAAGAACCAGGTACTGTGATAAAGGATTTGCAAGCCTCATCTTTTATTCCACATAAAAAAAAATCACATCACAATATAGATGAGCACATTAAGATTTAGAGGGGCTGGAGAGATGGCCTAGCAGTTAAGAGCGCCGAAGATTTAGAGGCACTAAAACAAAGCAGCAGCCACCCCACGCAGGTGTCTAACTGCGAAGTCCCTGCTTCAGTCAAGCACCTTTCGGCCCTCCGTGATTTTGGAGGACTCTGGGAAGGATCTCAGAGCCCCACCACCCAGCTCTAAAATAAAACTTCAAGTTGCACAGTACTTTATAGGAGGTGTGTGTGTCTGTGTCTGTGTGTCTGTGTGTCTGTGACTGTGTCTGTGTGTGTGTCTGTGTGTCTGTGTCTGTGTGTCTATGTGTCTCTGTCTCTGTATGTGTGTATGTGTATGGTCTGTGTGTGTGTCTGTATATCTGTGTGTCTGTGTGTGTGTGTCTGTATGTGTATCTATGTGTCTGTGTGTCTGTCTATGTGTCTGTGTTTCTGTGTGTCTGTGTGTCTGTTTCTAGCTCTGTGTAGTCAACAAGGTAGGGTAGAATATTAATTCCTTTTTAAGGAGAGGACAAGCTCAATGAGGTGACAGGTTTGCTAGAGGCAGTGAACCTGCGGCCAATGCTAGAGCCCTTGTAATCCTTTATTCACTCCTATTTTCCTGGACACTGAAGCTCTCTTACCAGAACTGCAGCCTTCCTTTCTTTCATCCCATGATCAGAAAGAAGCCCTAGATTCCAGATGAACTATAAACCCATGGCTCCTTGTGGAGAGCACTCATCCCTTTCTATTTCACCTTCTTCCTCCCCCAGGTCTCCCTCAATTATCTCTAAAACATTTGAGACAGTCTATGTACAATTGCCTTCCAATGTGAACCACAGCCCCCACCGTGTCCACATGGCCACCCCCTAAGCCACTGAGACAAGTCCCCTAGCAAAAACACCCCATAAGCATCAGCAGCTCAGCTTAAAGGGCATGGGGTTGGAACAGTTGGCTCTACATTCCCCCTGGATGTAGGGAGACAACAGACTTGACTGTCTCCTTCAGCACTTCATTGAGCATGATGTAAACTATCATGCCATCTCAGGAATACTACAGCCAAACTTACCCTTCGTGTGACAACCTAAGAATGTATGATAAACCTAATACCAAATATTTGCCAATTGCTTTATATATACACATTCATTAATCTGCATTCTCTCATACATTCAATTATTTTTTCTTAATTTTTTTATTGAGCTTTTGTGCATTTCATACAACCTTTCCCAATCAAATTTAGACCCATTTCCCCCATCCACGCCCCCACCACCAGTGCCCATGCATTCTGCCATACATGTTAAGTCCTGTCTTGCATCTTTTTCTTAGTCTTTAAATTTTTCAATGCAGAAGTTTACTGTTTTGGTCAGTCTTTTGTTGTTGTTCCCTTTAATTTTATATTATATATATTCAGTTATTTTGTGACACTGTAAAACAGTAATGCTCCAGGAGAATTAGTTGTCTCTTTTTTTTTTTTTTTAGTCCTTAGATCTTTCCCTCTGGGGGTTCCTTCTGATGCTGTTGGACCTCTGTGCATCGTCTTTCCAGATTTCTGATTTGTTCCCTTTCATCTCCTACAGATTTAGAAGGATAAACCAATTGTGGTGGAAATATATCTGGTAAAAGGTAAAAATGCTCTGATAAGAATATGAAAGTAACAATAATCCACATGCGGCACCCAGATGAAAATGTGCTTTTTCATTCCTCTCAGACACTGAGGCTTTATTTTTACCTTTCTATGTTGAAAGAATTTCAAACCTACTGCAAAGTTGAAAGACTATTTCAAGGAATTTCATTATGCATGTCAGCTTTTCAGTTAACCCTGGCTATGAGCACCCTGGGCTGCAACCCTGCAGTGCCATGGGGAGAGAGTGCGGCTATCCCAAGAATCTTTTATTCTGTTTTACACTTAGTGTATGTATATTACATATTAAAACAGTATGCTTCCTGTTGCTCTGCCTTTTCTATTTTTCAGTCTATCTCCTTTTCTTCTCTATCGTTGCTTGGATTTCTCTGGTGCTCTTTATGTTCTTCATGTTACTGTGCTGATTTGAAAATTAAAGCCTAGATATAATTGGTGTTTTCACTCTCTGAATAAAAATAGGGTTTTCACTTATGCTTCTTGTTTTATTTTATTTCATTATTTATTTTTACTTTATGGAGGAGTGTTTTGCTGTATGTGCGTGAATGCACCACCACATCCATCCAATATCCACGGAAGTCAGAAAAGAGCACTGGATCCCCGAAGCTGGAGTTACAGACCTTGTCAGCTGCCACGTGGGTGCTACGAACCAAACCCTGAGTCCTTTACAAGAGCAACCAGTGTTCTTAACTGTTGAGCCATTTCTACAGCCTTATTTTTATTTTCGATACAGGATTTCACTATGCATTTGTTAGGCCAAACTGGACCCCAAGATGGAGCCACTGCTGACCAACTACATCGCAACCACAACCCAGCAGGCAACATTCCTGGAAACAGAAACTAAAACACCCTAGTGTCTCAGTAACCTTTTCACTCCTGTTTGTTTTTTTGTTTGTTTGTTTGTTTGTTTTTTTATTTCTGTATGTGTATGAATGCACTGTCTGCATGCAAGTTTGTGCACCCGTGTCGTGCAATGCCGCGGAGGTCAGAAGAGGGTCTCGGATTCCCCTGGAACTGGAGTTCTCCTGGAGTTGGAGTTTCAGACGGTTCTCGGCCGCCATGTGGGTGCTGGGGATCGAACCCGGGTCCTCTGTAAGAGCGGTCGGCGCTCTTAACCCCTAGGCCATCTCTCCAGCCCCTTCACTCCTGTTTTTAACAATGCGATTGCAATTATCCATCACGCCCAACTGAAAAACTGAAAGACCTAACAGAAATTCCCCCTCAACACCTAACTGAAGCCCTCCTTAGCAAGGCACCTGCTATTAACTCACCTCCCTACCCACAAAAATCCTAATCCAATAAAACCCAGCCTGCTGTGACTAGAAGCTACTTCTCTCTCCCGTGAGTACAGCCTGGCACCTCATTTTCCCAATTAAGTTTCTCATTTTCTCACCTCAGAGTGGTCTCTGGTGGTCTTGGTCACCTTCCCGACCCCAACAGTAGCAATATGTGGCCTCCAGACCTTTGCCCTCAGCCTCCCAAATGCTGCCACTCCAGGTGGGGGCCACTATGCTCAATTTTTTTTTTTTTAGTACGAAGAATAACACACAAAATTTATTATATGAATAAGAATATTGGATTCCAAGTATTTTATGTCAGTTTCCCTCGGAAATATCTTTCTTCTTATCTTCTTTATTATTATCATCTGGCACTTCGAACACATTTTTTAAATCTTAATATTCATCAGTGTAAAGAATGAATGCATCTACACCACCTGTTAGTGCCTACTATTCATCCCACATCCACAACCACCCACCCTTTTCCACTGTCAGAGACCTAAAAATTGATGAATTTTAGGTCTTCCTTTCTGTAATCATATTGCTCTTTCTTGATTTTCCAGCAAATACTATCTATTAATTTCTCACTACAGCAGCTAGGGACCGGAGCTGGAGAGATAGTTTAGTGGTTAAGAGCACTTGCTGCTCTTATAGAGGACAGAAGTTTTGTTCCCAGCACCTGCCTAGGGCACTCCCAATCACCAGTAGCTCCAACTCCAGAGACAGCCTAGCCTGCACAGGTATCACATGTACATGCATGCATGTACACACACACACACACACACACACACACACACACACACACACACACATGAAATAAAGCTTTATTTTTGTTTCATATGAAGCAGGACCACCAAGATTGCTCATCAGGTAATCAGGTAAAAGCTCTTACCACGTGAGTCTGATGATCTGAGTTCCATCTCTGGAACCCATGGTGAACGGAGAAAGTCAATACCACAAACTCACCCTCTGACCTCCACACGAGCACTGTGGCATGTGCATGTTCCCCCTTATACACAGAATAATAAAATTTTAAAGTATATGAGTGAGGCTGGAGAAATGGCCTAGCAGTTAAGAGCGCTGACTGCTCTTGCAGAGGACCTGGGTTCAATCCCCAGCACCCACATGGCAGCTGAGAACCATCTTTAACTCCAGTTCCAGGGGAATCCGACACCCTCTTCTGACCTCCGCAGCACTGCACAACAAGGATGCACAGACCTACATGCAGACAGTACATTCATACACATAAAAAAGTAAATAAAATTTTTAAAAGTATATGAGCATGTCCCCTCTTCCTACTTTATGATATACCCACATTATAATTTCATTAAGTAACTCTTAACTGTTTAGGATATTAAATGTATAAGTTATTATCTAAAATTGAATTACATCACATGGTTACTTTTCTTGACTATTTCTGTTTTCCCTTCAGCTATTATTGTTTCTTATTTATTTTTCTTTTCAATGAATACCTCACTAATTTAACCTGCGTGCTCTTTCCCAAACACCCAAATCTTCACCTGTTGAATATAGATATTACCAAATATTATATTTTTCAATGAATCTCTCTGAGTCCTTCTGATTAATTTCCATCTGGCCTAGTACACAAAGCCTCATCCCAGGATCTCTTTGATTTCTTTTCCCTTTGGATGTTCTGTTACCATCGTCTATTTTTGCTTTATCATATTAATTAAGTTATTAACAGTACCTTCTGTGTTATAACTTAAATATCGAATGTCCCCTGCACCAAACCCGGTGTTGCACACCTTTAATCCCAGCACTCAGGAGGCAGAGGGAGGCTGATTTCTGTGAGTTCAAGGCCAGCCTGGTCTATATAGCAAGCTCCAGGCCAGCTGGGACTAAAGGGAGACCTTGTCTCAAAAAGACCAAAAAGAAAAAGAAAAGGAAATGTCCCCTGCATACAGATTCATGTATTGAATATTGGTCTGCAGCTGACTGGCTTTGGGGATGTGGTTGAGTGCTGGGGGCTCTGATCTAATCAATGAAGCAATCCTTTGATGGGTTCATAATCTGATGACTTCGTAGGAAAGTATTTACACGGTCGACCTTATGGTTTTCCGGGGAACTATACCCAATAGGCTCATGTTCAAGTCAATGATTGGTCCCCAGCTGGTGATGCTATTTTGGGGTGTGAGGCTCACTGAAGGAGAGGGGCTACAGAGGGCACGCCTTTGTAGGATATACCTGCTGCTGTTCACCTCTCTGTGTTTCCTGTCCACTCTGAGGTAAACAGCTTCCTCCTCCAAAGGCCCCTGCCTTGTTGTTCTGCGTCACCACAGACAAACAACCAACAACCTAAGAACTGCAGACTGACAGTTCTGAATCTTTCAGCTAGAATAAATCTTACCTGCCTCAGGTTGTTTATTCAGGTATTTGGTCATAGCAATGAGGAAGTCTGACTAACACACTCTAGTTTTAGAATGATACCATGGTGCTCAGAATTATCCTGGTATCACCTCCCATCAAAATACCCTTCATCAGGAGGTGAGCTCCAGGCTCCTGCTGGTGTGGGAAGGAGAGGGGCCAGGCTTCTAAGAGGAGTTAGCTTGAACAGACTGCCGGTTAGTTCTGGCCCCTTCCTTCATCTTTACATTTACTCCAAGGACATCTTGAATTGCCATTTCCCTGGCCTATTCCATATTGTAAAGAGAAATTCAGATTGTCCATATTTCCAAGTTGCCTGGCTTCCTGCTTCTTAGAACCCAACGTTTTGTAGCTATTAAAATTTCCTGCGCTTTTCCTCTGGCAGGTCTTAGCTTTTCTTTCTTACTCTATTCTCATTTTAGTAGTGCTTCAGGAAGAAGAGTTAAACACTTATTTTTAATATGCTATCTTTAAGAGTGCCAGCTGGATTTTGAAAACACATGAAAATGATTGCTATTCTAACTTTTGTACACTCAATATTTATCTAGACTTACCAGCATTTTTAAACAATTCTTTTGCATACTTTTTCTTCTTTATTCTATTCATTCCTCTGTTATTTTTTTTCTTATTTAGTAGCTCTTTTTTGTAAGAGACTATTGGCAGCAAATTTCTAAGTGTTTAGATGTCTAAAAAAGTTATAATTTTCCTTGACTTGTAAATGCCATTTTGCCTGAGTTTGGAAATTTGCTTTCCCGATTAGGTTTCCTCAGCACATGGAAAATATTACCTCATTGTCTTCTAGCATTTATTTTTGCTGATGAGGTTTTGTTTTTCTTTTCAGTTTTTTTATTGAAATCTGCTGTCTATCTTTCTTAGCTTGACAAATTTTTTTTCCCTAGTCCTTACAGAATGCTACCTCCCCAAATATCACCAGAATAACCTCATGCTAATACAGGGCTGAGGTGATTGCTCGTCACGGAAATGACTAACGTGGCAGATAGTGTCCCAGAAAAGGAAATAAAAGGAATGATTTGTTGAAATTTTCATATTTGGTTAAATATCCAGGGACTTGATAAGAACCCCAAAATCATGGCGGTGTAATAGTGTTAGTTCAGTGGAAAGACAAAATAGAGACATGTGAGCTGAAGAGTGACGCTCTCTAGTGCTATCTGGCCTTTTAATGAGTTCTTAATATAAACAAGGAAATTATGGGAAATGTCATATTCTCGGACAGGCCTCTGAGGTCAGGAAGTCAAGCTATGGAGGGCAGTGGAGTAGGATGCTGTGTAGTGCACACAGGAACCTGGGAGAGGCAGGTAGCTTTGGGTTTTGTTCTGTTCTGGTCACTCTTTATCCTGAAGTGAAGGATAAATAGTATCTGGGCTGTACTATATCCCCACCTTTGGTCCTATTTGAGCTATCATGGTCATAGATCAAGTTCCTGATAGCAAAGGTTTGTAATCCCAGACAGGAGAATCATAAATTCAACAATAAACGAACTACAAAGTGAGCTCTAGACCCCATGGTTCATTCATAAGAACCAGTCTCAAAATTTAAATTTTTAAAAAACAAGGGGAGAGAATGGGAATCACTCAGTGGCAGAGCACTTCTCAGGCACACCTGAAGCTCTGGGTTTAATCCCCCAGCACACACACACACACACACACACACACACACACACACACACGCACACGTCTAAGGGTTTCCGTTTCTAACTTCCCTAAGCATTAGAATTTTTGCTCTTCTTGTTGGATTATCTTTTGCATTGTTTGGTGGGGGAGCATTATGCCTCAGCATTTAACACTCTAGACCATCCATCTGAACAGGACAACACAAATATTCTAGCTGGACATGGGGATGGACACCTTTAGTCCCAGTGCTCAGGAGGCAAAGGCATGTGGATATCTGTGAGACCAAGGCCAACCTAGTCTACATATTAAGTTCCAGACAAGTAGGGGCTAGAATTCTGTTTCAAAAACCGAACCGAGATCTCCTGAGCCCAGTGGCAGGAAGAGGGGGAGACAGGTAGGAACTGGGTGTCTTGGCGAGCTGATTGTTGATCCTTTGGTCCTGCTGTCTTTGGTTTGATTGGCCTTTGTGTCTGTGAGGTTGGAGTTATCCTCCCAGCTGGGATTAAAGGTGTGGTCTTTGGCTTGATTAGATCTAGTGGCTGTGGGGGCGGAGTTATCCTCCCAGCCGGTATTAAAGGCACGCTTGTGTGACTCTTGAGATTTGAGATCTCCTGAGCCCAGCGGCAGGAAGAGGGGAAGACAGGTAAGGACTGGGTGCCATTGGCGAGGTGATTGCTGATCGTTTGGTCCTGGTGTGTTTGGTTGGATTGGCCTTTGGTGCTGTGAGGTTGGAGTTATCATCCCCCCCAGCTGGATTAAAGGTGTGGTCCTGTGGCTTGGATTAGTCTAGTGCTGTGGGGGCCGGAGTTAGCCTACCAAGCGGTATTAGTGGACGCGTTGTGGACTCTTGAGATTTGGATATCTCTTGAGCCCAGTGGCAAGAAGAGGGAGACAGGTAGGAACTGGGTGTGCCTTGGCGAGCTGATTGTGAGTCTGGTGTTGGTCCTGCTGTCTTTGGTTTGATTGGCCTTTGTTGTCTGTGAGGTTGGAGTATCCCCCCAGCTGGATTAAAGGGTGGTCTTTTGGTTGATTAGATGAGTGGCTGTGGGGGCGGAGTTATCCTCTCCAGCCGGTATTAAAGGCACGTTTGTGTGACTCTTGAGATTTGAGATCTCCTGAGCCCAGCGGCAGGAAGAGGGGAGACAGGTAGGAACCGGGTGACTTGGCGAGCTGTTGCTGATCGTTTGATCCTGCTGTCTTTGGTAGTGTTTTTGTATTGGGCCTTTGTGGCTGTGAAGTTGGAGTTATCCACCCAGCTGGATTAAAAGTGTG